>JAOWBN010175425.1:0-17954 GCA_028565015.1 Pinguicula moranensis
TAAAATATTAAATAATCAAGCTCTTTATCTTAATCTTTTTGGTTGTGGTGATCAATCCAAAAAAGCCATAGAAGGTCACCTACTAGAATCTCATTGGCACCCATTAACAAAACAGAAAAAGATCCTGTCTCCTTAGCAATCCTTGGAAAAAAATAATATTATCTAGAATTGAAGGATAAGGGTTATCAGATATTAAATATATTTTTTTGATAGGTGAAAAATACCGAGGGTTTTATGGGATTCATACATCCATATAATATAACCACTAGGCCAAGGACCGCTTGATAATTATTTTCTTTGTTAACTTAATCTTTTAAATGAGATGGTCGGTTCAACATTATAGATATTAAATATATTCTTCATTAGTATTCTAACTTTATATGGTCAAATCTTTGGTGCTTCAGAATGTGCAAAGCATTGAGAACTAGAAGATCTCTTGGTTTATCTATTAATAGATTCTTTTGGCTTAAGGTTGTTTTAGCTCTTCCAACTACTAATCCAAGGTATTAAAATGGAATACTGTCACATTTGGAACCATTAGCAACCACCCTTGCCAACTCTTGTTTGTCAATACTAATTCTGATTGCCAAAGACTTCGCATTGAAGTCTAAAGGAGATATTGGGGCTAGATCTGTTAACGAGGAGGAGAAACTGGATGGGCCAAGTCTGAAGGAGATACTGGGGCTAGATCTAAAGGAGATACTGGATGGACCAAACCAGAAGGATATTGGATGGGCTATATTGGATTGGCCAGAATGAGATATTAGATTGGCTAGATCAGAAGGATACTGGATGCGCGCCGTCTACTGTTGGGCGACCATCTACTACTGAACTGTGTGTCAAGATGGGCTTAGTGAATATATGTCGCCCATCTTGAGTGGTAGTGTTGATATTTTTTTTTTTGATAACTTAATGCATTAAAATAAGAGTGAACCCCCGTTAATGGACGGGGGCCCATTACAACGTTGCCGGGGCATCATGCCTCTGCTTGGGTTTTTCATCCTATTACATGTCATTGCAACCTAAGGCTTGGAAATTCTAACTTATCCAAACGGATTTTTCCTATGAGGTCATGTGGCAGGTCGTGTGAAGCCCAGTATCTTCCAGTTCGCCCTGCTGAGCCCATTTTTGCAAGATAATCCGCAACGGTGTTTCCTTCTCTAAGTTGGTGCAGCGTTAGGAACCTGATTCCCGTCCCTACCTTCTTGAAAGTCTCCCAAAAATCCCAAAGGTACCATGGGATACCCTGTTCTTTCTTGATCCAGTTGGTTAGGAGTAGAGAATCTGTTTCCAAAATCACATTCCTCCATCCTTGCTCCTAGCAGATTTTTAATCCTTCGGTGGCTGCTTCCAACTCCGCACTGTTATTCGTTCCCGTCCCTAGGGCTGATGATTAGGCAACTAGGAGATCGCCTAGGTGGTTTCTGATGATCCCACCCCTCGGTGATCCCGGGGTTCCCCAGGCAGCTGCCGTCTGAATTTAGCTTGACCCATCCCTCCGGCGGTTTGCACCAACGTACCAGTCTGCTACTGCGTTGCCGTCTCCTCCTTGTTGGTATGTTGAGTTGCTGAAGCACAGTTGCGTCCTGCAAGGACAGATTAATGTTAGTTGCGTCAGAAATAGAAGCTATGAAATACCTTACCTCATTCCAGGTTTGATCCACCGACTGAAACACCTCCTCTTACCGGGCTCGGCACCTGCGAGTCCGCAAACTCCAAGTAAGTATGGTGGAAACAATTTTATTCAAGCATCCTGAAAGGCCTGTCCTGTGCACGTTCAGCTTCCATTGCCTGATCAAATCTCTCCAGCTTCTTGGGTTGGTGAATGTAATTTCCATCAGAGCTGCAGCTCTGAGCCATAGTGTCTTGGCTAGTTGTCCCGTGGCAAGTATGTGGTTTGTGGTTTCGACTGTTCTGTCTTCGCAGCATTGGCATACTGAGGCCAGGTGTATGCCTTTCATTTTCAGCCTATCATCGGTCGGTAGGCAGTTAAACCACGCTTTCCATGCGCACAGAGCCATTTTAACCGGTATGGATTTATGCCATATCCAGTCTTTTACTTCAAGACTTTCTGCTCTGCTCCTTACTGAATCCCAGGCTGATTTTAGTGTGAAGCTGCCGTCCGCTTCCGGCTTCCATATGGTGATGTCCTTGCCTGAGCCTTGCGTCGGCGGTTTAGTAGCTCCTACCTCCTCAGCCATTTCTTCGCCCAGGACTTGTAGAAGTTGGGGGTGTTCCATTCCCCTTCCCTGGTGAAGTCCTGGACAAGAGCTCTGTGTACTTGAGTTGGCTGAATCCGACTTGCCAGGGGTCCCGTGGCTATACACTTGTCAAACCAGAAGGAGGAATTTCCACCTCTTAGCCTGATCTGAATATTATCTAGCACCTCAGTACGGTATTCCATTATAAATTTCCACAGCCTCGAATCTGTTGTTCTGATCTGCCTTTCAAGGATATGTTTATCCTTGCAGTATTTCGCCCTTAAGAAGCGTGACCAAAGGCTGCTCTCAGTGAGCATTTTGTAGCACAGTTTCATACCGAGGGCCTTCTGCACCTCCGTTATATCTCTTATTCCTAACCCTCCTTCACACTCGGGCTTGCAGAGAAACTCCCATCTTTTCCAATGCAGCTTGCTTTTGCCTTCTCTTTCGCCCCAGTAGAAATTCGCCATCAGCTTTCTTATTTCCTTCAGGGCGTAATGTGGCAACTTAAGTCCAGCCATAATGTAGACCGGTAGGCTACTCATCACATATTTGATCAACACTAGCCTTCCCCTCTGCGAGAGCATGTTACCCTTCCATCCCGAAACCTTTTTCCGGATTTTCAGCATCATAGGTTCTAGCATTTGTCGGTGTAATCTTCCTGGACTTATTGGCGCGCCTAGATAGGTCATGGGGAAGAGGCCCTCCTTGAAACCCGAGAGCCCTAGAATCTGATTTCTACGTGCAATAGAGATGTGCTTCGACATGTATGCTGCTGATTTTTCACAGCAGATTTGTTGTCCAGACCAGGAGCAGTAGGTGGCCACTGTGCTTTTTATCATTCTGATGGTTCTGGCATCTCCATTGGCGAAGATTAAGATATCATCAGCAAACATCAGGTGTGAGATAAGGGGACTGCCAGGCGGCTGGTGAAACCTTTTGATCCTTCCTGATCTATGTGCTTGTATTAGCAGTTTAGAGAGGATGTCCTGCGTAAGGATGAACAGGAGGGGCGACAAAGGGTCGCCTTGTCTGAGGCCTTTTGCTGATTTGAAGAAACCATGTGTCCTACCATTGAGTTGGACCGAAAACCATTGGTCAGTTATGCAGCGGAGGAATAGCTCTCTTACTTCCCTTCTGAATCCCTTAGCTTGTAGAACAACGTCCAGAAAATTCCATTGAACCTTGTCGAAGGCCTTCGCCATATCCAATTTAATGATCACGTTTCCCCCTGGCTGCTTTTTGTGGATTGCTTGTGTTAGCTCCTGGGCAAGAGTTATGTTATCCAGGATGTTCCTACCTGGAAGGAATGCGCTTTGCTCCTCGGAAATCAACCTCCCAGCCACTTTTCCCAGCCTGCTGGACAGGACCTTGGCGATAACTTTATACACCACCGAACAAAGGCTAATGGGTCTAAAGTGATCGAAGGATTTGGGTTGATCAGTCTTTGCTATGAGGGTGATTGTGTTTGCTTGAACATCCTCGGGATGACGGAGCCAGAGAAGAAGTCTCGTGTAGCTTTTATCAGATCACCCCCTGTAATTTGCCAAGTGTCTTTAAAAAAACCTGAGCCGAACCCGTCCGGCCCCGGCGCGCTATTGATGGGAATTGACCAGAGCGCATCTTTAACTTCCTGTTCTGAAGGGATGGCTCGGAGCCTGTCATTTTCGGAGTCGGTTAACTTCTCTGTACATAAGGCCTGTAACTCATCATGAGGTAGAGGGTGTGTGTGGCCTGACGTAGTCAGGAGGCTCTGAAAGTGCCCAACTGCTGCGTCATGAGTTGCTTGCGCCCCCACCAAACTTTGTCCATCGTGCGTTTGCATATGGTCCAGACAATGCTTGTGTTGTTTCACCCTTAATACAGCATGAAACAGCTTCGAATTCCTGTCGCCTCCAATTAGCCATGCTTTTTTAGCCTGTTGTTCCAGTCTCAATAACTCTCTTTCTTCCCATACATGAAGTTCCTTTTTAACTGCCATGTATTGAGCTTCGATGGTTTGCGTCGGGTTAGATGACAGCATCTCTTCTAGCCTTTCCACTTCCACCTCAAGCTGCCCAATGTGGCGCTCAGTTCTTCCAAAGCAGTCCCTATTCCATGCTCTAAGCATCTGTCTCATGTGTTTGAGCTTTCGGCCCAGATTAATTAGGCCTGCTTCCTGGGTCCAGTTACCCCATTCAGCTTGAACCATATGACTGAACGTCTCGTTTGTCGACCACATGTTTAAGTATCTGAATTGCCGCCTACCATAGCTAACCTCTGCAGTTGATAAATCGACCAAGATAGGCCGGTGGTCGGATGACTTTCTTTGCATCAGGTAATAACTGCTGTGGACAAACTCCTGTAAGAAAGCTACGTTGACCAGAGCCCTATCCAGGAGTGCCCATGCTCGATTCGGGCCTGCTTGATTATTCATCCACGACATCCTTGCCCCGCTAGACCGTAGCTCAATCAAGCCACAACTGTGAATACAGTCATTAAATTCCGCCATTGGCAAGGCTGATCGAGCCGCACCTCCCACTCTATCCCGGTTGGATCTAACTACGTTAAAATCGCCCAGGACGATCCACGGGCCTTCATCCGGGTTCGCATTTCTGAGGTAGTCCCATAATGATCTGCGCAAGATGGGCGAGCATTTTCCATACACGAAGGTAATTGTAATCGATCGATCCCCTCTTTTCCATTTACCCGATATTGCCTGCTCATGCCTACTAGTGATCTCGAATCCTGCTGTGACCCCCCAGAATAGCCAGAGTCTACCTTGTTCAGTCTCGTTGGATGTGTAGTGCGGGAGCCCCAGGGTATGAGCGAGGCGGTTCATTCTATGTGCCGGCTGAAAAGGTTCCGCTAAGGCAATCAAGTCAAGACCGAGCTGCGATTTCCATTTCTTTATGTGTTTCCTGGATTTTCTTAAGCCCCTGCTATTCCAGTAGAAGATTTTATCTTGCAGCATCCTGCTTTGTCTACTTATAGACTCTCTCGTGCGCGAGGGTGCGCTTTTACTGAGGCTAGCGATGGGTCGTCTTTGGCTGAACAGCCGTTCTGCCTGAGCGTCGGTGCGTTTTCGGCGATCCCTTCTGGCTTTTTACACAGTCTTCTCTGTTTGGCTCCGAATCATACATCTTCTTTTTTCCTCGGATGGCTGGACACTCTGTATCCTCTCTATCTGATAGGTAAATCCCTTGAGCGTCTTCTGTTCCCTTACTTTCCCAGAATCGCCCCTCAGTTTGTTGTGGATGATTTAAGTGCGTCTCCTCGGCGACTTCGACATCGCCAAAAAATTCCTCCTGGGGTTGAGAAAACAGATCCACTATTGGGAGGGTTTTCCCCTGGAGATGTGTCTCTTTCATCAGGTTATCCATAGGGTCGAAATCCTTGGATCTGTTGTTTCCCCGTTTCTTTGATGAGCCGTATCGTAGGCCTTTGTCCCATTGCGTCCCTATTTTGGGTTTTTCTATTTCGCTTGGGCTGGTGGCCTTTTGGTGGGTCTCGTCAGGGTGAGTTGACCAGGTATTTTCCAGTTTATCCCCTTCAGCCGGGTTTTGGGTGTGTTGCTGGGGATCTTCGATCTGAGTATCAGGACTAGGGTCCAGGTTGGTTTGGGCTGCTTCCAGTGATTGGGCTGTTGAGGTTGACCCGTTGTTATTCAAAACTTGCGGTAACGACTCAATATTTGCTTCGGCCAGTTGGTCAAGGCATGGCTCATTCTCCGATGGGTTTAACAACGGTTGTTTTTCTGACTTGTCAGCATCCGTGACGTGTGGGACTGTATCCTCTTCTGACACATCTATTGGGTTTTGCCGGAGTCTCGCCGCCCTTGGCGGTTCCTCTTTTCTCAATTCCGGCCACTCTACATAGTGTTCCGGCGACGTCTGAATTTGTTCCACCAGTTTTTTCCAGACTTTTGGCTCTTCCCTTACTGTGACCGGGTAATTTTCCTCGTTCACAACCAGGTTAATACCGGGAACGGCGGCGAGCGGATTTTTTTTCCGGATCAGCATACGGACAGAGTCAAAGTCTTGAAACTCGGCTCTAGACTCCTCCACTTGTATCAGTTGGCCGATATGGGCTGAGAGCTCTTTGAAGATTCGTAGGTTCCAGCAGTGCACCGGAATCCCACTGAAGCTGACCCAGCGGTCGTTGGGGTGCGAGGCCGTTTCTGGGGACCACTGTCTAATCTCGGTTAACCCTGCCTCCTTCCATTGGAGCCGGGCTCCGAGAAAGGCCTCCATTTGTGCCTCTGTTTTAACTTGAACCAGGACCTGGGTGCCGGGCAATAGAGACACCGTAACTTCTTCCAGGTCCTGGTGGCTCCGTATTACCTTCACTATTTGGGCTCGAGAGACCCCTTTCAGTACGGCGACGAGACACCATTCTAACCATTTTGTTTCCTCTTTGTAGGAGAAACCACCACTGTGTTCACCTCTTGGGGTGGCTTTTAATGGGGACCCTTTCCTTGGATTTTGTTAGGGGGGGCTTTCCTATTTTGGAGGGTGCGTGGCGTTTGTTATCTTGCTACATTGGCTTGGAGCGAACAGCTTCCTATCTCCAACGCATTGAGTCTGGTCATAGTTCTGCCGATGTTGTCTTGAATGGACTTGAAGCGGACAAAACCGAAACTTTTTCCTGCGCGGTCCGGCTTAGCTGGGATTGTGACGCTAGTTACTTCCCCGAAATCCTGGAAGACTTCCTTCATCTCTTGCTCGGTGTGCTTTTGTGGAAAGTTTGTGAAGTAGAAGGTAACTCCTTCCTCCCTGAGTGTATTCTGGTCTATCCAGACCCTTTTCCCCGGATTTTGATTCTCCCGACTGGAGTTCCCATCCACAGAGGGTTGGGTAACTCCCTCCGGAAATGTCTCCGGCGATGGTGGTATGGGCGGAGGGTCGTGAACCTCCTCAACCGCCATTAGGGCCAATGGGGTTGGGCGGTGTGCACGTAATTGTGGCGTTGAGTTAGCAAAGTTCTAGAGAGAAGCGAGAGAAAGTTGTAGAGAAAGTTGTAGTGTTGATATTTATTCATAGTTTAGTGACCTAGTTGTAATATGTGATAAATGTACTCTATATAAGCCTAATGTCTATTATTCAATAAACAAGTTTTCTATTGTGAAACCCTAATCTCTTTCAACTTAATGCATTCTTCGCATCATGCTGGTGTAACTTCCACCCTTCATTTGCTGTTATAGTGACTAGAGTCCTGATAGTGCTCATCTTCATCACTGGTGCGAAAGTTTTGTCAATCAATACCATATACCTAACTGTATCCCTTTGCCACCAACTGTTCCTTACAACGTTCAACCTTGCCCTTCTGGTTATACTTCGCAGTAAAGACCCACTTGCAACCAACTACCTTCTTGCCAGGTGGTAGTGATATGAGCTGCCAGGTTTTGTCCTTCGCAAGAGCCTCAAACTCCTCTATCATGACAACTCCCACCTCGGATCTCCTTTAGTAACCTGCCAACACTTGGGGATCGAAACAATGTCCAAAGATGCAATGAATGCTCCATGTTTGGGGGATATGTGTGAGCAAGAAACAACTAGTAATGTTTCGTTTTACAGCAGAAGCAGAATACAGAGTCATGGCCCTGAGTGTTGTAGAGATGATCTGGTTGAGATCCATGCTTGTGGAGCTCAAGATGGACCAGGAGATCCAAATGAAATTATGGTGTAACTACAAATCAACAATCAACATTGCTAACAACACTGTACAGCATAATAGAATCAAACATGTGGAGGTTGATATGTTCTTCATCAAACTGCTGGTCTTACTAAGGACCATTGAGGAGCAAACTGCTGCTGGTCTTACTAAGGACCTTAGTTCCCCAAACTTAGTTAGACTATGTGATAAGATAAGTTTAGTTGATATCTTTCGTTCATCTTGTTGATATTTATGATTAGTTTAGGGACCAATATGTTATGTGGAGAATGTACCTTATATATGCCTAAGGGCTTTTATGAAATAAACAAGATTTGGATACCTTATTTCTAATTCATACCTACCGCCATCTTAGTTCTTTCTGAAAATGGCACTTCGTCATTGGCCACGAGAATACCATTCAGTATCCGTCTTCAAACAAAGGATGATGATCGCTAATAATATGAGCTAATACTCTTTCAGCCTGTTTGCAAGTGTTCTGGATATTTTTTGTATCAAACTGATGGGTCTATACTCTCTTAGACTGATGGGATTTGCATAGTTAGACACTAGTGTGATAGACAGTGCGCTACTAACTTTCACAGACTTTCTGTTATGAATCATCTTAAGAGTCTTTTAGCAATATCAAGAGAATATGACATCTTTCAAAATGGATTTCTTGGTAATATTGAGAGTTGTTACTTTTAATTTAATGTCTTTATTTGAAGTAGTTGAAAGGTTAGAGATGCTTTATTGTAACTCTATTTAAAGAGTCACCTAAGACAGGAAATGGGGGAGCTTGAAGTTGAATGAAATAATTTCTTCTATTTTCTAAGTAGTAGGAGGTCACGGGTTCTCTCTGAGTCCGAAGGTTTCATACTCCCTTAGAGTTTTTTTTAAATAGAATACTGCATTATATTAAAAGATAGCTAGGTCTCTTTAGGTGAGACCCAAACCTTTACAAAATACTCCCTTAGAGTTTGAGAAGATCTTAGGTTCTTTTTTAAATTGAGCCTAAACTCCCATTCCATCACCTTTAGATCTTGGGTTCATAACACTTTGCCCTTTGTTCAAAATCTCAAACATTCCTCACAATGCCATGTTTTACTATTTCCCAGCAGTTCTTGAAGAAATGGAATAAATATCCATCTAGCCCTGGTGATTTATCATTCTGGTAGTGCAAAATTCAATTGCTACATCAGCATTACATCTGCAACATTCCATTCAAATGTAGTTATGTTTATTATGATGAGGGAATACAGATAAAGAAGCTATTATGAGATTTTTATTTACTTCTCATGTATAGTATATAAGTGTGTTCATTGTAAATGGAGGTTGAAGAATCATTATTGATAATTCTTTTAACTTTGTACTAATAATGGATTAAATCAAAATGACTCTATTAAATTCCAGTGCTTCTATTATTGAAGTTGCTGGAAATCAATATATCAAATTACGCAATGTATATTGAGTCGCAACGGAAACAACCTCTTTGTATAATCACAAGGGTAAGGTTGCGTACATTTGACCCCAGGCCCCAACTTGGTTGAGAATATACTTGGCATGTTGTTGTTGTTGTTGTGTGTTTATGTTGTCATTAAACAAGCAGGCTTGTATATTAAAAAAATTATACTGTGTTTAGCTCTAGTGCATTCATAGTAAGTTAAAGGACTAGCTTTCTTTGACTAAATTTTGGTGTGGTTGTGCTTCATCCATTTAAATAATTAAATATCAAGGGGAATGAGTTTTGAAGTAATGCGTTGAACGTCGATCATAATTCTTTAGTAATTTCCTTCATAAAGGGAGATTCACATCTAGTTAGTAATTTCCCATTCCCTATGTTCAGCACAAAAGTGATTTACATTGGCACAATTGGTTCATTTTAACTTTGGTTATTGTGCTCGATAGATTGTGGAGAGAAATCAAGCTCTTGGCTGCTTCAAAACCAGTGGTTGCATCAATGTCGGATGTTGCTGCTAGTGGTGGATATTATATGGCAATGGCTGCACAGACAATCGTGGCAGAAAATCTTACGCTCACGGGTTCGATTGGAGTTGTGACAGGTGAGAGTTCTTTATTGTCTTCATCAATCTCTTGCCAAGGATAAAACGTTTTCGGGTCTTATACTGTCTATTAATCATTTTGTTAAGTTTCAGATATTCACCTGGCATCTGTTGATATCATCATTTGTTTAATATCAGCACAATTGGATGACAACAGATAGAAAACCTGTTGAGAACAATTGTCTCACATGGATTGTGGATGAAGAATTTGATTGATTCAAATATAGGGATACCACATTAATTAGTTTGAGGCATTTGGGGTAAAAGCCCAATAGCAAAACCGTGAGGGCTCCGGTCCAAAGCGGACAATATCATACCAATGTGTGGTGTCGGGTAGGGTCTAAAACCGAAAATTAAATCCTAATAGTGGTACGGTGAGGGTGGACGTGGAGGTTTTGCCCCCCTAAGAGATATTCTTCGATGGTTATGTGCGGGTGCGTCGATGGTCCCTGATTTTAGGGGAGTAATTCCCTATTTTAATGTCCCTGAATGGACAATGTTTAGGGAAGGAATCCTCGATTTAAGGTCCCTGAATGGACAATGTTCTAGGGGAGGAATTTCCGATTTCCGATTTGAGGGAGACATCGGTGGTCCATTTGTTCTAGGGGAGAATGTTGAGAACAATTGTCCCACCTGGAGTGTGGATGAAAAGTTTGATGAATTTAAATATAGGGATACCACGTTAATTGGTTTGAGGACTTTTGGGGGTAAAAGCCCAAGAGCAAAATCGTGAGGGCTCCGGCCCAAAACAGACAATATCATACCAATTGTCCATTGCAAATGGAGTTGGAAGAGTCATCATTGACAATTCTTTTAGCTTTGTGCCAATAATGGATTAGAGAAAAATGGCTCTATTAAATTCCAGTGCTTCTATTTAGTTAAGTTGCTGGAACTCAATATATTAAATGACGCAATGCATATTGGGTCGCAACGGAAATGGCCTCTTTGTATAATTATAAGGGTAAGGCCGCGTACATTTGACCCCCGACCCCAACTTAGTTTTAAGTTGGGAATATACTGGGTACGTTGTTGTAGTTGTTGTAGTAAGATGGAGATGAATGTGGAGAATAGAGTTTTGAATAACATGGCACATCACTTACATTGTAAAACAGAAAGCATACCATTCGCATATATATGATTGCCTATTGAAGGGAATCCAAAGAGAGTTTTAATATGGTCACCTTGAGTGGAAAAGATGAAAAAGGAGACTGGTTTTATGATATGATTTGATTTGCACTAAAAACAAATGAATTTCATAGTACCATCAATTTTATAAAAATTGACACTACAAAACATTTGGGGTGGTTTACCGTTAACCCCCGGGGCGACCCTGCATAAAACAGAATGATAAATATTGGAGAAATTTAGAAGTGTGGTGAATTAATAAATAAATACTAAGTAGAAGTTGCTATAAATGAAAATGAACAAAATATAGAGCAAAAATATGAAGTTTTTTCTTCACTCAATGTGCGCCATTTTCAATTTTTTTTCCTTTCTCATATAATACTACGCTTATATATAACATAGAATTACCATTAAATGCAAATTATTTGCATTTCTCGGTAATATGTGAATTGACACATTTTTCTTTATTTGTGTATAATTTGTCACTATTCTTCATTGACTTTGTTTGGGTGAAATAATTTTTCCTTGTGTCTCATGGACATTTATTCCATAACAAGAACCAATAGGTTATAAACAGCTGAAATGGTTGGTTTCTTGAGACTAATGGCGGACGCAGGGGGCTAGTGTTGGCCTGGCCCTCCCTGCGTTCCTAGGTACCCCTGAGGTGGGTGTTGGGTGGTAGCAGTCCCTATCTCCAAATTTTATTTTATTTTTATTTTATTTTACTTCCATTTTGATTTAATTATTTAATTTAGTTTTTTTTAATTGAGTATTTTATTTTAAGCTTTTTTCTGGCATCTTTCCACGATAATATCGGTAATTTTGATTTAGAGTTGAATTTTTATTTATCTATTATTATTTCAATTTTATTTTATAAATCTGTTTATAAATTTTTTCATTTTTGTTTAATAAATATGTTATGCTCCTGTAAATCTGTTATGATAAATATTTATATAAACAAATTAGGTAGTATAAAGAAATTAGATCATATAAACAAAATAGGTAAACTTTTTTATATTGTTTGGTAAAACTATCATTTTTTTATAAATATTGAGTCAATAAATTATTTTTATCATCCTCTAAAAAAATATATATCAAATCAAATCAACGTCTCCAACTTGATTATTGTAGGTTGGCAGTGGGTCCGAGTAAAATGAAGAGACATGATGTAACATACGAATCGAGAAGTCACCGGAGATGAGTGGTGGTTGAGGAGGAGGACTTGGAGCTCCGGCCGTGGCACTTGTACAGATCGAGAATGAAGAATTCATCATCAGCATCGAACAAGACCAAAGTGTCTGGTTCAATATCGACCATAATCAAATTGGGGAGTAAATTAGGGTTTGGCAAGGGACGATGCCGTTTAACTCAAGGAAGATTGAAGAAAATAAGCAGGGACTATGGCCTGATCCATCCCATCCGATTTTTCGACCGGGTTGCCCCCGGACCGGTTCAATGATCTTCAAAATTAAACTTAAAAAAAAGGAATGAACGCGATTTCAAGGTGGAAAAAAATGCTTTAGAAGGCTGCGACGTTTTCCCAGCAAATAATCTTCCAAATTTCCTATTTTGAGCTCATTAATAGTTTACGAAATTAAATTAATCCTATTTATTAGTTGCAATTTTTTTTTTAATTCATAACCTTTTAATTTTATTCTAATTGTAAGTTTGCAGCAAAACTATAAAAGGTATTGTGTGCAAATATCAAATTTATTTGATATAATTGTGTTAATTTGTGAAGTTACGATTTTACCCTTGCTATTACACTGATTTTGTCGTACAAAGTTGAGAAATGTCATTTATACCCTTACTAATTGCGAATTGTCCATTTTATCCTTGAAATTACTGAAATTACAAGTTTGCCATTAATGAAAGTGTAATCCTGACCGTTAATTATTTTGATCGTGTGGTTGAGATCTAATCCCGCTATTTTGTCGTTGTGCAATCTTAACCATCTATATATATTGTGATCTAACGGCTGTGGACAAAGCTTCTCGAGGAAGCTACTCGAATTAATCATGATCGTTCAATTTTATTTGATCCTACGGACCGTAAAGAAGCGTATCGAGGACGCTACCACCGAAGAGTCGCGACCGTTCGATCATCTGACAGAATCCAACGGCCTAGATTTGTTGAGACAATCGGGGTAGATCAGACCATTGATTTCAAGTAAGATCCGACGGCTCGGGACAAGACATGTATTCGATACATTTGGAACCGTTGAATTGAGGCGATCCGACGAACAAGAGTTATTCTTGAAGTTGATATATAAGTGTTTCGTCGATTTTTCGTGAATTAATTAATTCACTTGATTCTCTCTCATCTCTTGACTTTCAAAAACTCTCTCGCTTCTCTCTTCGACTCTACGGCGAACTTCTGGTTTTCCGGCGAGTTTACGGCTTTGGTGGAAATTTTAATCGGTGAGATCACTCTTACTCGCCGAGTTCTACTTGTTGATATCAGTTTTGTTCTGGTTTAGCTTACTAGGAAGTTTTTCAGATTCCGTTTTTAGTGTTATTTTGTGTGTGTGCACGTTTATAGGAATCTTTTACACTTCTAGTGAGTTCTTAAACCTAGATTAGAAATTGCATATGATATCTTTGAGATCTAGTTCGAATCATTGTTGTATTTGTAAGATTCTAAAGATAATACAAGCTACGAGAGCTATCGATTCCGGAGTTCAACAAGGATTAGCCGGATCTAAGGAGACGGTGAACCTCGGACCTTAAAACTTGTTTTGATTTACTTTTCTGCAATCTTTCAAGTTTTTCAACACTAAACGCTTACTAATCCGTTTATTGAGTGTTAAAGAAATTAAAATCCGACCAAAGAATCTCAACAGTGGTGCGGTGAGCGTGGAATGTGGTCGGATTTGGCCTTAAAATTCAAGATCTAAGCAAGGAGTTAACCTTGTTCAAACCCTAGCGAGAGCAAGATCTAAGCAAGGAGTTAACCTTGCTCAAACATCCTAGCGAGAGCTAGGATAGGTATCTCTCATTTTACCTTTTCAGCGGTAGAGCTTCAGAATCCTGGCTTGCCAAGATGTCTGGGGTTCGAACCCGTTGGGGAGCATCGGCAGGACATCTGAGGGATTAGTCGGGTTGGGACTTAATGGGTCGGCCCGGATACCCTGATCTGTGATTCAGAACTCTGATTACTTATCAAAAAAACTCTCATTTTACCTTTTTTGTCACATTTACTCACTTTCTCAGAGGCTTGTAGCCATTAGGATTGGAACTTGACTGCTGGAACATTACTGCTTTCTTTATCTGAAATTTGTTGTCAACGTACGCAGTTTAAAAGGACTGCTGCCTGTGATATAGAATTTTTAGTATGTGTGATCTGTGATCTAATTGTTCATTCGTGTTTGAACATTAAGTTGATTCTGAGTTTTGTGATCTGATTGTTCATTAGTGTTTGAACATTAAGTTGATTCTGAGTTCTGTGATCTAATTGTTCATTAGTGTTTGAACATTGAACCTGATCTTAATCTTTGAGTTTTCTACTATTGTTTACTGATTCTGAATCCTTCAAATCTGAAATTTTTCTAATCTGAATTTTGTGTAAAACTTAGATATCATGTTTACTAGGGTTGAGGTCTCTATGTTTGATGGCAAAGGAGATTTTAACAGTTGGTCTAGGCGCATGAAAGCTTTACTATCTCATAATAGAGTTCATTATGCTCTAAAAGAAAACTTAAGTGAATGGTCTGAAGAATCTAAAAAGAAGATTGATGAAGTAAAAGAGGAGGCATATGATATGATCATTTTAAATCTTTCATTCTGTGTTAGTAAAGCTAGACTGTGATGAGAATCCAATCTCTGTTTGGAATAAACTTCATTCCTTGTATGTTTCTAAATTTGCTCCTAGTCTGATTAAAGTGATAGGTTCTTTGTTTGCTTTCAAAATGGACCCTACTAAATCCATAGATGATAACTTAGACAATTTCTTCAAATTGAGTCAAACTTTAAAGGGTTCTGATCATGATCTTGATGATGAGAGTCTTGCTATGATTTTGCTGAACTCTATTTCTGATGAATATCTTGTAGTGAAAAATGCATTGCAGTATTTAGACATTGTGCCTAAACTTGAAACAATTATGGTAGGACTTAAATCTAGAGAGTTGGAAATGAGAAATAACAGAAAAGTTTCTAGTGCTTTGTATGCTAATACTAAATCTAATCCAAAACCCGCAAATATATATTCTGGAAATAGAAATGATCAAAATCTGAATCTGAATTATCAAAAGTTGAGTAATAAGGATGTTCAACCATGGCATTTACATGAAAATGGAGAAGTCTATTGTAGGTATTGCAAGGAATTGGGTCATATAATTTTTGATTGTGTAAAATTGAAACTCAAAGAGAAAAGAAAGGCTGAATTAAATGCTGCCACCTCAAATTCAAAACCTGAAAAAGATTTTAGTGAAGTTCTTTATGTGTCTTCTTGTTTATGTGAATCATTCACAGTAAGTGACAGCTCTTTGAGTGATGAATGACTATTAGATTCTGGTTGTATCTTTCACATGGGAAATCATAACGTGTGTTCTGTTGAAGGGACTGGTTCTATTAATCTGAAATTGATAGAAGATAATTACATTACCTTAAAAAATGTTAGATAAATACCTCATTTGAAGAGAAACTTAATATCCTTAGGTGTTTTAGAAGAATCAGGGTGTACTTTTAAAGGTGAAAATGGAATTTTAACTGTTTCAGAATCTGAAAAAGTTGTTTTAACAGCCACTAGACAAAATAAACTCTATTTTTTGAATGGAAAGTATTCTAAAAAATCTGAAAACTGTAATGTTACCTCTAATGCTTCTGAAAATTCAAAATTTTGGCATCTAAGACTTGAGCATATGAGTATGAAAGGATTAAAAATATTACATTATGATGGTGCTTTAGGAAAACATTCTATAAGTTATTTGGACTTTTGTGAAGGTTGTGTTTTAGGTAAACAATATAGACTTAAATTTGGTAAAAGGTTTGCATCTTTCTAAGTCTATTCTTGAGTATTCACACGCTAATGTGTGGGGTCCTGAATCTGTTTTGACACATGGTGGTGATAGATATTTTTTTGTCTATTGTTGATGACTTTAGCCGAAAGGTTTGGGTGTTTCTTTTACGTTTAAAAGATGAAGCTTTTCTGAAATTTAAAGAATGGAAAGTGTTAGTTGAAAACCAAACTGACAAAAGAATTAAATATTTCAGAACTGATAATGGTTTGGAGTTTTGCAATGCTTCCTTTGATTCTTTGTTTTCTGAATTTGGAATTACTAGGCATAGAACAGTTCGTTATACACCTCAACAGAACGGGGTAGATGAAAGAAAAAATAGGACTTTACTTGATAGAGTTAGATGTTTACTTGTTACCTCCGATTTGGAAAAGCCTTTTTTGGGGGAGGCACTGAGTACGACAGCCTATCTAATAAATAGGAGCCCCTCGACTGCCTTAGACACTAAATGCCCGGAATTTGTTTGGTCTAGTAGAGACCAGAATCTGATCCATTTAAGGGTATTTGGTTTTGCAAGTTATGTTCATAATAAATCTGATAAATTGGATCAAAGGTCACACTAAAATGTATCTTTCTCGGTTATCAAGAAGGCACAAAAGGTTATAGGTTGTGGGATAGAAGTGAACTTGGATTTAAAATAATAATTAGCAGGGACATTGTTTTTAATGAATCTGAATTTCTCTGTTTGCCTTCAATTTCTGCTAATACATTAATTGAGGTGGTGTCTAGGGAACCTCCAATTGAGGTGGAGTTATTTAGGAGAGATTCACCACTTGAAAATGATCAAATTGTGCAATCTGAAAATATTTCACAATCTGTGGAACCTGAAGAAATTCAGGAACCATCGGATTTAGACACTTCCCAACCCTCCACCTCGGACAGTGTTGCTTTAAGTAAAGGAGTTAGGATTAGAAGACCTACATCAAGATATGTGAATTTTGCTGAATTACTTGACTTTGCATTTTCTGTTGGTGTTAATGCTTGTGTGTTTGAACCTGAAACTTATAGTGCTGCAATTTCTTGTGAGAATTCTGAAAATTGAAAACTTACTATTAGTGCCTAAACCTAAAAAACAGAAAGTTATAGGTTGTAAATGGGTTTTTAGAATAAAGGAAGGAACTTTACCTAGTGATAAAAAATTGTTTAAAGCTAGGTTAGTGGCTAAGGGTTTTTCTCAAAGGGAATCAACTGATTATAATGAATTTTTGCTCCCGTGGTTAAATATAAAACAATCAGAATTATGTTAGCCTATGCCGCTTGTTTTAACTTGAAAATTGAACAACTTGATGTAAAAACGGCTTTTTTGAATGGAGAGTTAGAGGAAGAGATTTACATGGAACAACCTTTAGGTTTTATTGACTCAAAACAATCTGATTTTGTTCGCTTGTTGAAAAAAATCATTATATGGACTAAAACAAGCTCCTAGGCAATGGTATATAAGATTTGATACTTTCATGATAAACTTAGGATTTAAAAGAAGTAGTTATGACTCTTGTTTGTATTTTTCACATTCTGAAATTGCTCTTCAATCTTGTTGTTGTTATATGTTGATGACATGTTAATAATTAGCAAAAATAAATCTGAAATTGAGAGTTTGAAGTCAATTTTGAATTCTGAATTTGAAATGAAAAATTTAGGGAATGCCAAGAAGATTTTAGGAATGGAAATAATTAGAGATAGAAACTTGGGGACTTTAAAATTGCATCAAGCCTCTTATATGACTAGGTTGTTTAAGAAATACTTGTAAAATAGATGCAAAAGTGTTACTTTGCCAATCGCTGCTCATTTTAAATTTTCTAGAGACCAATGTCCAACTACACCTTCTGAAACTGAAAAGATGGAGAAAATTCCTTATGCAAATTTACTTGGATCTTTAATGTATGCAATGGTTAGTACTAGGCCGGATATAGCTTTTGCAGT
>JAOWBN010175436.1:0-17951 GCA_028565015.1 Pinguicula moranensis
AGGAAGCAAAACTTGACACAATTGGTATGATGAAGCTTTTAATTGGGCATATACAAGTTCAGTAGGAAAATCGGGTGGCTTGCTATGCTTGTGGAACAGTCAGAAATTCAGGAAAACTGGTATGTTCTCTGGTGAGAGTTTCTTAGAAATTACTGATACATGGAACAATGATTCTGCTGTATGCAATATGGTCATTATATATGAACCTTCAAACCTGCATATGAAGATGGCTCAATGGCAGGAGCTGGAGAATATTTACAAAAATAAATAGGATGAAAGATGGTGTATTATGGGGGACTTGCAGTCCTAAGGATAAAAGAGAGGAAAAGTGTATCTCATCAGAATTATGCTCCAAAGAGGGTTGCTTTTCAAGACTTCTTATGGAGGCTCAAACTATAGGACATAGCCATTACCAGGAGGAAGTTCACATGGTACCCTAGCTTCCTCAAATGTATGAGTCGCCTGGACAGATTTCTCTTAAATGAGACATTATAAGTCCTGATATACAACAGAAAGCTAGGGATCTAAAATCGCAGATAGATCAAACCACAACCTGGACAATACTCTATACCAAAAATCCAAACTTCAATGAATCTAAAAAGGTGACGCAAACACTGTTTTTTCTTTTTTAATCATGGATGGCTTAACAAACACAGGAATAGGAGAACTATACATGGAATATGGGATGAACACCAGTGGCTGGAAGATGTGCAAGAGGTAAAAGTTGCTTCAGAAAACACTTTGAGACGAGGTATCAGGAGATCCAATGGATGAGACCAACACTTCCAGCATCCCTATTCACAAAACTAACTGATGCTGATAGAGCCTGTCTCATCTCTCCATTTAAAGAAAGTGAGATGTTTGAGGCAATTAAATCCTTTGGAAGCTCGAAAAGTCCAGGGCCTGATGGACTGAACTTTGCATTTATAAACACTTCATTCATCTGATAAAGGATGAGACTTATCAGATGCTGCTGGAATTTTACAGGAATAGCATAATTGCATCAGGGAGCAATGCAACATATTACATTGGTGGCAAAGAAGCAAAATCCAATGAAAGTGGAGGATTTTAGGCCAATCACACTGATTGGTACTATGCATAAAATCATCTCCAAAGTTTTGTCAAGACGACTGGCACCAGTGCTAGAAAACATCATAGCCCCAACTCAGATGGCTTTCTTGAAAGGAAGGAGGCTGTTGGACAGTATCGTGATTGCCAATGAGGTGATAGATGAGACAAAGAAGATGAAGAAGAAAGCTCTCATATTTAAGGTAAACTTTGAGAAGGCCTTTGACACTATAAATTGGTCCTACCTCCTGAAAACAATGGAAAATATGGCTTTCCCACCGATCTGGATTGACTGGACAAGGAAACTTCTCTCTTCTGCAACTACTTCCATCCTCATTAATGGAAGTCCTACTATTGAGTTTATCCCACAAAGAGGTTTGAGACAGGGGGATCCACTATCCCCTCTCCTCTTTCTCATAGCAGCCGAGGGCCTATTTGTACTGCTGAGACAAGCCATCACACTACAGGCCTTCAAACATCTCTAGATAGGTAGGAACAAGGTTGAAGTTTCTCATCTTTAGTTTGCGGATGATACTCTTTTATTTGGTGAGGCATCATGGGAAACAATGACAACTTTCAAGGCTATACTTCAGAACTTTGAATTGCTATCGAGAGTTAATTTTCACAAAAGTCTCCTCCATGGGATCAACATGCTGCAATTAGAATTAGAGGCAATGTCAGCCTATCTAAACTGTAAACTGAGTGGCTTACCTCTGAAATATTTGGGGCTTCCTGTATGACTTTACCATCACAGAAAAATGGCATGACAACTAGTGATAGAAAAGGTTGAAAGGACCCTCAGCACCTAGGAAAACAAGCTTTTAAGTATAGGTGGGAAGGTGACTCTTATTAATGCAGTCTTGTCAGCCTTCCCTCTACACTTTCTCTCATTCTACAGAGCTCCCAAAACGGTTATTAAAAAGCTCACAGCCGTACAGAGGGACTTCTTTTGGGGATCAACTAGTGAAAGGAAGAAGACATGCTGGATATCATGGAAAAAATATGTCTGCCTATTCCTAAAGGTAGTCTAAGAATCCGAAGCATTGATACTTATAACTGGGTAAATGGAGAGAGAGACTGCTACAAGGCAAAGAAAATCTAGCCAATGCTATAATAAGATCTAGGTATGCTATCTCTGATCATGGACTGAAGTTGGGAAATCTAAGGGAGCTGAAGGCACCTTAACAGCAGGCAGTGTCTACCAGAGGATGAAGAAGTGACCAAGCATATGCTTCCTCCTGGTGGACGGATTTGCAAGAGTTCATCAACCAAAGCTGGTACAAGAATAATGTGGACATCCACCTTGGTACAGGGGCAAGAGTTAGGTTTTGGCAGGACAAATGGTGTTCCACCAATACACTGGCTAAATTTTCTAGAATTATACAGAATAACATCAAATTAACATGCTTGTGTATCAACATCTAGAACATGGATAGACAACTGCTGGGAATGTGATATACAGTGGAGACAAATATTTAGAAATGCTGAGGATATCTGGCTTATCAATCTCTTTTGCCTATTGTAGGATAAAGCACCAAATCTAGGAGGGTCTGATCATTATACTTTCAGGGGTGGTAAGGATGGATGTTACTCAGTTAGCTCAGCATACTAGCATCAAGTGGATGAATCTGATCATATACTACCAGCAGAAGAAACTGGCCAAGTGACTTATCCATGGAACAAGTTCTCACCAAAAAAGCAGATAATAATGTCATGGAGATCCATCTTACAAGCACTCCCAGTGAGAATAGCTCTATAGAATAGAGGGATCATCCCACATGATCAGGATATTAGCTGCATACTATGTCAAATAGGTCAAGAAACATTCATTAATCTATTTAAATCATGTAACATAACAGTCATTATATGGAAATGAATTCAAAGGTGGCTTACACCAGAAGGGATACACAAGATGTACCAAATCTCCTTCAATTCTGCTCCAGTAAACCAACAGTTACTAACCTGGAAGCATGAAAGGTTATATGGATCTCATTTAATTGGCAGGTCTGGAAGCTGAGGAACAAAACACACTTTGAAGGAAGGAAAATCAACACAAAAGATTAAGTACAAGCCATACAGAAAAACTTGGTTGAAGATCAATGCCAAGAAAAACATAGCCAATTTCCCTACTCTCTATATGATTGGATGCTACAACCTGCAACCTGCATGCAATTTAGCTGAGATACTTTAGCCAAGAGGTTTCACAGGGTCCTCAAACTGCAACAGGTATCATTGATGGACGGCAAAGCTACCATGCTCAAGGTTCTCAAGGAATCTGCTGGGAAGGATCTCAATTGCAGAAATGCAAAATGCTTTCCTGCAAAGGATAAGTCCCCCTTCCCACCTCCCACCCCCAAAACCTTATTTGATGCTCTTATTGCTATATGTTTCATCTCGGTACAGGGATAGGGAGAGCTAGAAATTCAAACAGTACACACTTGTGTTGATTATTTTAGTGGCGAGTGGTGGATTGTGTTGACTATTATGGAGTGTGAGTTGTGAGATGGCAAGAAAGAATGATAATATGATGAAAAACGGTTGAAAGCATTGGCGAATTTGATCCTGCCACACTGCAGCTCATACAGGGGATTGTGAAGGGGATATGTCTTTCATCTACGCTGGTTGTTCCGTCAACCACTCGGGTCAAGCTTGACCTACCAATTGTTGCTTGAAACTGGAGGGGTGGTCTTCTTATGTTAGTTGATCCCGTTGGATTGAGACTACCTTGGTGGATAGAAACTTAGGAGGCTATCTGACAGGGGATGAGAAAGGTAGGGCTACTGCTCAAACTGATGAATGGAAAGCTATTAATTCTCAGCTAAAAATATGGTTATTGAACTCATTGACTCCTATCATTGCCTCCTCTGTTGATGGTTTGGAGCTTGTAAGTGATATGTGGGCCCAACTAAAAAAGAATTACTTCGGGAAGGAGAATCAGATGCATGTCTTTCAGATTGAAAAGAAGATTCATGACTTGGTTCAGGAAGATAAGAAAGTTGAAGATTATGCCGCTTGTCTTATTAAACTGTGGGAGGAAGTAGATTGTTTCCTACCTGCTTTGTGTTGTAGTGATCCAGCCCTCATGTGGGAAAAGAATGATGAAACAAAGCAAACTATGAAGTTCCTTATGGTCTTGAATCCGATCTTTGTCCATAGAAGGTCCATCCTTCTCTCTCAATCTATCATACCACACATTGATGATGCTATTGCTGCGATGATACAGGAGGATAATCAGATAGAGTTATATTCTGAGTCCAGTGTTGTTTCGGGTGCCAAAGCTTTGACTAATTCGACGTTTGCTGTACGCACGCCTGCTTCGAAGGGGTAGAGTCATAGTTGCTACAATTATGTCGAGATAGGAAATCTGATGGAGTCGTGTCCTCGCTCGAGAAGAGATAGAGACTTTGGATGAAGACAAAGAGGCAAACATATTGGGGTGGCAGGAGAGGTGGAGCTCGAGGTGGTGTATGAGGAGGCTATCGTACACATCTGACTGTAGATGCTGAGGAGGATGAGTTTGGAAGAAGAGGAGATTGCCCACCCTTTGTACCAGATAAGTCTAATAATGTGGCTCTTCACATGAGAGGTACGTATAACACTATTGTACTTGCATCGGTTCAACCATTGGCTCCCCCGGTTGGATTTGAGACTCTGGGGCAAACATACATGTGGTAGGTACTATGAGGGAGGTCAGTTCCTATACTTCCATGGAAGTGCCTTCCAGTGTCAAGACCGCAGATGGCACCGCTTGACCCATGGTTGGTAAGGATACAGTACAATGTACAGACACACTATATTGTCCAAAGTTTTGCATATTTCTTCATTTCTCGTAAACCTTCTTTCCATTAATGCCTCTATTCTTGAATTAAACTGCCAAGTTATTTTTGATATTCCACAAGTGATCTTCCAAGAGAATGGGTTAGGCAAGGTACTTGGGACTGGGCAGGACAGACTGTGGTACATAGATCAGAAGGGCTAGGAATTGGCTCTTTCAATGGTAGTAGAGCAGTCCGTACATGAAAAGAGAGCGGTGGCCGAGCTGATGTTGTTTCATAGACAATTAATTCATCCATCATTTTCCCTTATGAGTAAGTTGTATCCCAGTTTATTTGTGCAAATTAATAAGAACACACTACTTTGTGATGCTTGCAAGTTGGGCAAGGATACCGGAAGCTCATATTTTAGCTCTGGTCGTACAAGTTCTCATGTTTTTGATGTGGTACATTCTAATATTTGTGGGGCTTTCCCGACTTCGACTTTTAATAGATTTCATTATTCTGTGACATTTATTGATTGTGATTATCGTGTGACATGGTTATATTTGATGAAAATCAAGAGTAAAGTCTTACCTTTTTTAAAGATTTTCACAGGAAAGTTCATACATAATTTGGAGCAATAATGAAGGTTCTGAGATCCGATAATGGTACCGAGTACACAAACAAGTTATTTGCAAAATATTTGTCCACACAGGGAATTCGACACCAGACCACTTGTCCCTATACACCAGACCACTTGTCCTTATACACCAAAATATAATGGAGTTGCAGAGAGAAAGAATCGTCATCTCCTAGAGATTGTGAGGAATCTGATGTTTGAGATGAATGTTCCAAAGTACTTGTAGGGTCGAGTAGTTATGCTGCAACTTTTCTGATAAATCAACTTGTGTCCCTCTCCCCCATGGGACACAGGTGCAAAGTCGGGGAGTAATGGAGAGGTGAGTAACAGAGAGACTCTGGAACTACATCACATATATGAGGAGGCGTCTACTTGTCCCATCTTCCGGTAACTTACCAATCTCAACTTCGGTGACACCTGTGCCACTGCCCACCATAGATCATCTAGATAACCCAGGTGACATTATTCATTTTCCTTCATCTCCCTCCTCCTCACCCCAGCCACTAATACGGATCACTCGTGTCAATGTGGGGGTTCCACCGGATCAATATGGTTTTCCTCATGATATTGCCGAGCATATTTCTTACTCTCAAATATTACCTAGCTATGGGGCATTTATTGCATCTTTGGACAGTGTTTTTGTACCTAATTGTTGGCAGGTTGTGATGAAGGACCAAAGGTGGAGAGCTGCCATGATAGGGGAGTTGAAGGCGTTGACTAAGAATGAAACATGGGAGCTTGTACCACTGCCACAAGAGAATAAAGTTGTGGGATGCAAATGAGTGTTCACTGTGAAGAAAAATCCAAAAGGAAAGGTGGAGAGGTACAAGGCTCGACTGGTGCAGCCAGATTTATGACATTGATTATGATGAGACTTTTGTACCAATCGCCAAGATGACCATAGTCAAGACCTTAGTCTCTATAGCACCAAACAAAGGATGAAACCTACATTAGCTCAACGTAAATAATGCATTTCTTCATGGTGGCTTACTCCAAGAGGTGCACATGGAGATCCCTCTGGGATTTGGCACTGATCAGATAGTGCAGAAAGTTTGTAGGCTTAAAAAAAATCCTTATATGGCCTCAAATAATCCCCTAGATCTTGGTTCGACAAATTCAAGAAGGCTATAGTGCGCATGGGTTATCAACAAACCAATGCTGATTATACTGTCTTTTTGAGACATATTGGGGATCATGTCACGATGCTGGCTATTTATGTGAATGATAAGATCATACAGGAGATGACATGAGGGAGATAGCAGAGTAGAAGGTTAGACTAGGCAAGGAGTTTGAGGTGAAGGATTTGGGGACTAATGAGATACTTCCTTGGCATCGAAGTAGCTCAAGGAACATAGGGGATAGTGTTATCCCAAAGTAAGTATGTCTTGGATCTACTCACGAATACAGGCATGCTTGGTTGCAAGCCTGCGAGGGTACCTATCGAGCAGAAGGTGAATCTAAGTGCTAATGCTGGTGAGCCGGATGGATAGAGAAAGGTATCAGAGATTAGTTAGCTGATTGATATAACTCAGCCACACTCGACCTGACATCTCATTTGCTGTGAGTGTGGTGTGAAGGTATATACATGTAAAGGGTCACATGGATGCAGTGTACTTGATCCTTAGGTACTTGAAGAGTGCACCAGGATATATGAGTACTGAGGGATATCATAATTTAGATTGGGCTAAACACGTTGATGACAGAAAGTCAACATTTGGATATTGCATGTTTGTAGGAGGCAATCTAGTCTCCCAAATGAGTAAGAAACAGTCAGTTGCTGTTCGTTCTATGACTGAAGCAGAGTATAGAGCTATGACCTTGAGTGTTACTAAGATGATGTGGTTGAGGTCCTTGATGATAGAATTGAAGATGGATAAGGGAGCACAGATGTAGTTGTGGTGTGACAACAGGTCAGCTATCAGTATTGCCAATAACCCGGTCCAATATGACAGAATCAAGCATGTGAAGATTGACAGGTTCTTCATCAAAGAGAAGTTAATCAGTGGATTTCTGGAGCTAGGACATGTGGCTACTAAAGAGCAGATTACTGACTGTCTCACCAAGGGCCTTAGTACGTTAGACTTGGATATGCTTTGTAACAAGATGGACATGGTCAATATCTTTCGCCCATCTTGAGGGAGAGTGTTGGTTTATTTATCTTATTGTAGACTTGGCCCACTTTTAGGACCAAGTATATATATGTACTAAACCTTTGGTTAAATAATCAAGTTATATTTTCCAAGTGTAATGTTGCCAAGTACCTAAGGCTTTCACCAATGCATACATTTCTTTGTCATAGGTTGGGTAGTTCAAGGAAGCCCCGCTGAATTTTTCACTAAAGTATGCCACCGAACTTCCTTTTGGCTTTAGAACAGCACCTATACCAACCCCAGATGCATCACACTCGATTTCAAAAGTCTTATTGAAATCAGGTAATAAAAGTAAGGGTATGTTAGACAACTTTCCTTTCAAGGCCTCAAACGCCTTATCTTGATCTTCCCTCCATTCCAAGGAAATAAATAAGAGGGCTAAGATCTTTGCGGGAAAATTTAGTGTGAAAACACTGAACAAAGCGATCTTGTAGCAAAACAACTTACCAGTGACAATGATGTCATCCTCATAGAAGAACAAGTAGATAGTAGCAGCATCACGAGTAAATAAAAATTGAGAGGTATTAACCTAACTGCAGATGAAAACAAGAGAGGCTAAAAAGGTGATGAAGCACTCAAATCATGCACTAGGAGTCGGTTTGAGACCATAAAGAGCCTTCTTGAGATGACACACGTAAACAGGATAGTCAATGGCTGCTCCATATAAACATCTTCATGTAGATAACCAATCCTAAAGTCATTTTTAACATCAAGTTGACGTAGAGACAGCCCTAACGGGGTGTCCCAGCAGTTTGAGCGCTTGCCTCAGGGTTTGCCCAGAGGTACATGTATTGAATCTCCCGCTGGTGAGAGTGTTGTCAAGGCCACTGGCTTTGGCCAGAGACTTACCCGGTACATGCAGAGGGTCGCCTAGAATGTACCCCGTGGATTGGTCGAACCACACACGGATATCAAGACATCAAAAAAAAAAGTTGACGTAGAGACCATCCGCGGGGGATAGTAATAGATAGTACAATGCAAACAATGGTAACTTTGACAACAGGGCTGAAAATATCAAAGAAATCAAGCCTAGGAATTTGAGTAAATCCACGAGTAACAAGTCGAGCCTTGAGTCGTTCTACAGAACCATCGGGAAGATATTTTGTATGAAATACCCATTTAGATCCAACAACATTGACATGTGGAGGACGATAAACTAGTTCCCAAGTTTGATTTTTGTAAAGAGAAGCAATTTCTTCATCCATAGCAGATATCCAAGAAGAATCTTTGACTATAAATCGGAAGTCGTAGGGCTCAGTAGATGCTAGAAGAGCCGAGAGAAATCCTGAAGGTGCAACTGCACAATAATTTGTAATGATATGGGGGCGAAATATGCCAATCTTGACAAGAGTAATTATGCGATGAGAGCTAACCACAACGGTACGTATGGGTGAAGTGGAAGAGGTCTCAAAAGTACCTTGAAAGGGGAAAGATGAAGTGGTTTGAGGAGAGAGAGGAGATGGAGTATATGGAGATTGAGCATGTGGAGAGGAAGTGAGGTCCGGAGGTAATGGACAAAGGTTACATGGAGAGGATGATGTAGTGGGGTAGACTCAGAGGATGGTATGGTGAAGACTATAGTAATATCGGGAGGTTCGAAGAAGGTAGAAATGTCAAGGTTAGATAGAGAATGGATATGAGTGATGTTTTTAAAAGGAAAATAATTTTTGTTAGAGCGAACATGACGAGAAATATATGCTCCCATGGAGTATAGATCGAGACATCAAAATCTTTGATGAGAAGAACTATAACCAATGAAAACACAGTAAAAATTGTGAAGAGAGAATTTAGTTGGAGCATTATAACGTAAGCAAGGAAAAATACGATAACCAAAGGGATGAAAATGATCATAATTAGGAGGAAAGTCATGCAGTAATTTAAATGGAGAGATACTTGATAGAAGAGATGATGACAACCGGTTGATGGTGTAGGTGTCTTTACTGACCGCATTGACCCAATAGGCGAGGGGAGTGTAAGAGTGGAAGAGGAGAGTAAGACTCATTTCAGTAATATGACGGTGTTTGATACCATATCTGGAGGGGGATTGATACCTAGGATAGTTCGATGATATAAAGCCAATTTTTTTTGGCATGAACGATTATGTCTCAGATGGTTGGCAGTGGATCCTAGGATAGTTGAGCGATAGAGAATTCGGGGAAATCTGGACTGAGGCCGCGTAGAAACTAAAGACTTTGGTCAAGTGGTGAGACATGGAATACAAGTGTTGAAAATTGATCTGTAAGTGAAAGAAATATACAAGTAAATTCTCGAACTGTTTAATTTCCTCTTTGCAGCTGTTGGAGTTCATCATGAAGGCGAAGTTCATGTGATAGGACGGAGGCAATGAATTCTCGTTCCAACATGTGCCCAACTTCGTGAGCCATTTTATTTCCAAAAATCACTCAGTGTGCTTCATCAATCAATGGGGAAATAAGCATAGAATACAGGCGCTGATCAATGACTTCACGATCAAGGTGAGATTGGTTTAATTTTGTAGAGTTTGTGAGATCTTGAGTAGGATTTTCCATTGAAACATCTACATAGCCAAGAAGATTGTGGTTGTGGAGTAGGCGGCTTACTTGATTATACCAGAATAGGAAATTAGAGGCATTTAGTTTGACTATGATTACGTGTGAGAACTCTACGTAGTTAAGTAAGATAGCAGAGGTAGTAGTAGGAAGTTGTGATGTCATATTGTAGCTGGAGAATGAAAGCAGTGGATAGAGAGTAGCAATAGATTTTTAGGATGAAAATAGTGAGGGCATGAGGAGATACAGAAAGAGGACATGGATGATAAAGGATTGCTGTGATGACAGTTAAGTTGTTCGTTGTAGCTCTGATACCATGAAAACAATGGTGAGGCTATGGAGGTTTTAGTGGTGAGGCTACAAGTGCTATAGAGAAACAAAAAAGAGGAACTTAATGTTTCATTATTTTTGTCGTGGTTTTTCATACATACATGAGCTGGTATTTATACAATAAAGGTTAAGCTAATCTATGTTTGCTATGGTGTTCTTTGCAGGTAATGTGTAGGTGACTCTTTGGAGTTTGTAGGGGTGGCCGCTGAATCCTTAGAGGAGTTGTTGTCTGATTGGGTGGTTTGGTGTGACAGTGAAGGTTCCAAAAATTTTGCTGGTGATGGAGTTTTCTGTTTGTCTAAGATAACGGCTAGAGATGAGGTTGGTGATGCAGCAGCTTGATAACATACTCAATGGCTAGCTATTTAATTGGATTGTATGGCATTGTAGGGCTTGTGATGAATGTCAATTTACAGATGGAGAGGGTGATTCTTTTGTGTGCTCTTCTTCATTTTTTGCTGTCAATACAAAATCTTAATATACTGTCTATGGGGCACTATTTGGTTGCTGTGAAACAAGATTCATATTATAGATAATCAATGTGTTTTGATCATGTTGCTATGTAACATGATGGAAATCTATTAACAAGTTCATGATCCATTATCCCTCCTTTTCATGTTTCTCATACATCGGAAAAGGCCAAAGAGAATCCAGAAATTTCTTGGAAGGGGCTATGTTTACAAGTTACTTTTGATTACATCACTAAAAGAAATGCAATACACATGTCTTGCAATATGAAAACCAACTCTTCGTATACGACTCCTAGATTTTTCACTACTTAATTTTTATTTTTTATTCTTGGCGTTGTTTGTAACTAGGATTATTGATTTTTTTTGGTTGGTAAATTAGGATTATTGAACTTGAAAGTTTCTTTTAAGCTCTCAGTAACAGTCAGGACATGGGATTCAATATTGCTGTATGCATCTTTAAACTTCATTACTTAAAGCAAACTTGTTACTTAGTATTTTTTTTGTTAAGCCAAATTTATTTGATAATGAAAATTATGTACAAGCTTTCTTATAAGGGATAAGAAAGTACTAAAGATGAAGAAATACAAAAAATAATACATGATACGTGATGCAACCGTGGAGTAGTGAGAAGAAACAAAGGAGAGGTGTGCAACAGTGATCAATTGACTTTCAGCTATGCAGGCTACCATATAAATGGCTACAGGACTCATTACCATGCTAAAAGCCCAACTCTGCCTGCTCACCTTATAACATCGAAGTCATGAGATTGCTACGGTAGTCCAATAAGCAAAGGATTAATGGCTACTGCAACAGTGATCTGCTAACCTTAAACTATGCCGGCCGCCATATAATTATGGCTACAGGAGTCTTTACTGTAGTCATTAGCACAACTCAGCTTGTTCACCTTATAGCACCATAGTCTTTTGATTGTTGCCACCTCCTTTGCTCCCCTGCTCGCGGATCCTTCTGTAAGATTTTGTTGTAGTCAATCAAATTCTTGTTGTTTTCCTATCCCTAAAGCCACTATTTTGCTGGAATAACCCATTCCTCCCAGATCACAAGAAATCATCCGAAGTATTCATTATGTTGTGGACACTCAAGCAGTCCACGCTGCATAAGGCTCTTCAAGTCTTTGTGCTATGCAATCTGGCACCTTTCGTGTCTTTCATTCGGCTAGAATCGCTGTAGGATGAATGACTCTAGTAGCAGAAGAACCCGAAGAGGCAGTGTTTAGAATCATCTTGAAGATTTAAGCTATGACATAGCTGATGATATTTGTCAGCCCTGACGCCTTGGTGTAATAGATTTCCAAAGGTTTATGGTTGCTTACAATTGAAACCTTTCGTTCGCCAGGGATATGTAAGTCATCCTACACATTAACAACGCATTACTGCAATCTGTTCACTTACACAGAGATTGGACTTGATAATCCTGCATTCGATTTCAGCGTTCCTGTGCAGTAATTACAGTCCTACAAGAATGTTAACCTGACATCCTTTGTTTAATCAGGAGCACCTGTGAAATCCTGATCTAGGTCAGTTGATGCCTCAGCCTCAAACTTCCTGAAAGCAGTGCCAGGATTAGTTGATTCCTTTCTTTCACCAGGTCAATACTGCTATCAGGTGCCTACCATCCTGCACATATATAAAAACATCAATGCAATCCGTTCACTTGCCTAGGTTGGCCTTGATGAACCAGCATTTTCTATGTTCCTTGGTGTTAGTTCCTATCCTACAAGAAGATATTAACTAAGATTTGTGCAACATAAAAATCAAACATCCCTTGTTTGACTAGGTAAGTGATTGCCACATCCTTAAATTCATCTAGTAGTGACATAGAAGTAGTGAAGATTAATTGTCAAGTGAAAGCCAAAAGCAATACTATGTCTATATCTCAAATTAGATCACATAGCTATAGAACAGGAAATAGGATTTTGCAACCAATCCGTGATTGAGTACCCAAACCTGTCAGAATATTTAGCCTTGATCCATGACCATGTTTCCCTTGTATCCTTTGTGTGGTCTCTGCTGCGATTACTTCTTGTGCTTGATAATGAGCCATGTTCCTTGTTTTCCATAGAAACCACATCATGGGCAGTCAAAGAGACTTCCAGATCTCAAGATTTACTCCTGTCGGTTTATTATTCACAAAATCCTGAAGGTAGGGATTTGTGTCTGAGAATGAAAGGTAACATGTCCTTAAACCAGCATCTCACTTGTGTCCATACCTGCACACTAATCCCACAGTTGTAGAATAAGTGAGAGATAGATTATGAGTCTACCTTATATAATGAACAACTAACTTTATGGTCTATCGAAATAATATGTCTTTGTTGAAGCACTGATTTCACTAGGAGTCCACCTTGCAGCAGTTTTCAGGAAAATATAGCAACTTTCTTTGGAGTAATGTTATTCTAGATTCTGCTTAAGGAGTTTGCTTCTTCAGCTGTAAACCAGTTAGCTAGGTTGTGCGTGATCTGACTGTATGCTGCCTTAACCGACTAGCAGCCATCCATATTCCTCTCAAAGTAGTATTTATCTTTACTGAATTCATCCGGCTCCTTGTCCTGGAGAATATTCATTAGACCTGCTAGTTCAGTTTGTTCAAAATCTCTTAAGATCCTCCTCAAATTCCAATGCCAATGCCACAAATTATTCAACCAGTAACCCATATCAGCTATGTATGAATTCTGATTGCTAGCAGCTCGGAATCTTTCAGCCAATGAAGCATTTCCAGTCCATTTCTCCAACCAGAATCTGATGGCAGTGCCCTTCCCCAAGCTAAGCTTAGTAGATTGTGAAAACCAGGATGTTTTGGAAATCTCTTGTATAGAATTCCACCAATGAGATGCATAACCTAAGCCTCTTCTTCTCTGTCTTACCCATGCATCCTGAGTTTGCTGCATAACTCTTAAGTCTCCCAACTGCAGAATGCCTCTGTGGCTATATTTTGAGTGAATAACATCCAGTACAATACTTTGCTCTCCAAAAAGAATCCTAGCACACCATTTACCTATCATAGCCTCGTTCAAATGGCTGAGATGTTTCACTCCCAAGCCTCCTAATTCCATTGGAGTTGTAATCCATTCCCAACAAACACAACTTGCTTTCTTATGATCGTTGTTAAAGCCCCAGAAAAAACTTTTCTGCATACACTCTTGGGAGCCTTGAAAAATATGAAGAAATGAGTTGGTAGTGAGGCCAAGACAGAATTCACCAAAACGAGCTTCCCCCTGCTAATATGAGTTGTTGCTCCCAGATGTTTAGCCATCTGTTAAACTTGTTATAGATTGGGGTCCATGTTGCTTGTTTCTTCAGGTTAGTACCTATAAGAATGCCCAGATATGAGAAAGGTGTAGAAGAAGTTTGGCATCCTAAAGCCCTGTTTTGCGCAGGCCTTTTTCTGCTTCTTCTTCTACTTCTTCTACTACTTCTTCTTATTTTTAGAATGAGAGGTGTTTTGCGTAAGTACTTAAAAGATAATTATTTAAAATTCCATTTTAATTACATATTACCAAAATTAACAGTAGATTACCAAAATAACCTTCATTTAACTAATTAAATTTAATTAATACATTAACAACTCAATTAACAGTAGAGAAATTCTTGATTTTGGGGTTTTTTCAATTCTGAATTAGGGGGCTGAATTGATGTTTGATCTTCTTCTTCATCGTTGCTTCACAATTTCACGTCTTCTTATGCAACTGTAGACTCCTCCACGATAGCATTTTCAAGTGGTTGTGATTGTGCTTCAACTTCGTTGCTTGTGATTTATGTGTTCATCTGATTCTGTTGATGGAGATAAATGTCGAGTTGAGCTCTCTAATCCATCCATATCTTCAACAGGGCAACAATCTTCGTTATGTCCTTCTGCATTTTCTTGATCCAGAAGATCTTCAAATGAGGACATATTAGACTCCACTTCTTCTTCATCTTTTCCTCCTCCCAACACAATTTCTTCCTCCAATTCCCTTGCTTGTTCTCGAGTGCTTACTGGTAATTCCTCTTCCTGATTCTCAACTGTGTTTTCGTCCAATTTCATCTCCAAGTTGGCTTCTACTTCATCTTCGATCTCTTGTTCTTCAGTAGTTTCATCATCTTCTCTACCATCTTCGCATGGCCTCAATTTCTGTTGGTGCTCTTCAGAAAGCATGTGGAGATTGTTTCAAGATAAAAATGAAGAAGACGGCACACGATCGGTGAGTACTAGGGCATAAAAGGGTAATATTGTCATATAATTCATTTTTAAGTTTGAGAAAATTACAAAAATGTCATTCTATTTTTTAAGAAGAAAAAAAAAGATATATTGAGGTGCTTATTTTTTAGAAGGTTTTCCTTCTTAAAATAAACAAGTAGTAGAAGGTTGACTACGCAAAAAACTTCTAAACTGAAAAAAAGTGCTTATAAGCACAAGTATAATTTTAAGAATACTGCGCAAAACAGACCAAAAGTAAGATGATATAGAATCTAGGGATGTAAAGGGATTGAATCGGTTTGGTCCTGGTTTGATTTTTTTTTTTCAAAGAATACAAAATTTGGGGGTTTGAGAAATGATAATTATAAATAAATCATTCACTGGGCATTGAAAAATCGGGTTCTGACTTTAGTATGGGATCGAATTTCAATTTTTTGAATATTTTCTCATTAAATAAATTATACATATAGAATGAAATATGATAGAAAATTTAATTTAAGATACGTACAATAACAATTTTCTTGAACAGAAAATCATTTGTTTTAAAATAAATTTCCATACGCTCTTTATGAGAAGCATTGTTTTTCAATAAGTTCCGAACATTCCCAAATTCAATTAGCTCCTAACTACTTTCTCTATATTTTAGTCAATTCTTAAAAAGACAAAGGGATTAAAGCAATTTTAATTAAACCAAACCAAACCAAACATACCCAGTATATCCCGCCTTTCGGCAGGGTCTGGGGAGGGTAAGATGTACGCAGTCATACCCTGCCCTCTATCAAGAGATCAAGAGACTGTTTCCGTGGAGACCCTCGGCTCTTCGAACACGCACACACACACATACAAAAAAAAGCGAGAGAACGAGATGGGAGGTGGATCGATGGACACCAACCTTGTAGAGGAAGAGATTGTGAACGGGTTCTGGTAGGTGGGGTGGCCGGAAAATTCATCGCCAGTGTGATTTGGCCATTTGAAAATGGGGTAGTGCGGGCGTCGTTCGTTATATTAAAAAACCCACATCCTTCCTCTAATTGGTGGCTACGTATCGGGCCTACTTGACAAAGGACTAAGGAGTTCAATCTTTTTTAATAGCTAAACAGAGCCCCTTTATATATATTTTTTTTGGAGAATTTCGCACTATCATAATACAGGAGAGCACTCTTAATTATTATTAAGGACACTTTACTATTTGAGTTATCAAGTCTCAAATTGTATTTTGACCCTCAACGCCTTCGATGGTATTCTTACTTTTGAGATATATTTATTTCCAAATAAAATTGACTTCTACTTATCCTAACCAAGTAGTTCTTTGTCGTATAAACCTCATAAAAATGTTATTTCATATTGATATATTTTCAAAGTTTTTATGGATACGTAGATGTATTTCCAAAGGTAACAGTAGTTGGGGTTTCAATTCGTCATTATCCTCATGATGTGGTTAGTGTTAATCTGTATGTCAGCCTCATTAGGGAATAAGAATAGTAGCTTATTATTATCCGTTGGAACATTCTGCGAACATACGTGGAAGGAAAATTCAAAATGGTTTTGTTTTTTTGGCTCAGCAGGAAAATTCAAGAGGAAATGATACTTTAAGGAAATACAATTAGAAAAGTAGATGGAGAAAGTTATTGGCTTTTGCAACGAAGAAATTTCTTCGTACTTTTTATTTTAGATTATGTATTTATAATATACTTTGGAGTTGAATATATTAATTGTTAGTCTAGGCAGGGTTGTGATTATTTCATTATACTTAAACTCATGACTTATTGTTAGGTTATCAATCTACAACGAACTTGATATTAGTTTTAATTCAATCAAAGGACTAATCAAATGAAGGATAAAATAAAGAGAAAAAAACGGCTGAGCAAAGCCCGTGGTATTTAATTTTAGAAACTGATTAATCCATGCCTCTGGTGAAGAATTCGTGTTGAAATGTCCCACATTAGTTAGAAAAATCAAGAGAGAATGGTTCAAATAAAATAACACAACATTAATTGGGTGAGACCTTTTGGAAATAAAAAGGCCAAGAACAAATCCGTGAGGGTTTCGGTCCAAAGTTGACAATATCATCCAATGTGTGTGGTTTCTAGAAATTCTGCATGATATCAGAGCGAGGTTGACCGATGTGGCCCCCCGTAGGTGTTGTGCACCGTAGAATTGCACTCCCCAATACCTACGGGACGGTGCACGCCCCATAGGTGGGGTTTGGTTGCCTTGGAATTAGGCTTGCCCCAGAGGTGGAGTTTGGTTAGGGCCTAGTAATTAAGCTCACATGTTATCAAGTCTCAACAGGGTATGCCCAATTGGACTTGAGGGAGAGTGTTGAAATGTTCCAAATTGGTTAGGAAACCCAAGAGAGAAGGATTCAAATAGAATGACACCACATTAATTGGATGAGGCCTTTTGGGAATAAAAGCACAAGAACAAATCCGTGAGGGCTTCAACCCAAAGCGGACAATATCATCTAATGTGTGTGGTGTCCAAAAATTCTACAATCCGACTCTTCTGAAAATAGTTTCACTATAAACGATTAAGTAGAACTACAATTAGAGGAATAAATTCTCTTATCGAATTCTCCAAATAAGCAACAATTCAGTAAGAGCCAGTTTGGTAGCATTACAAGACGGATATTACCGTTGGATTACTGTAGCCGTATTGCGGCAGGTTTTTAATTTGGTTGAATTTGGGCGAATTGAGGTCGGCCCGCGTAATCCTATCATCCGTGCATTATAATCGCCTCCGATTTTGCCACTTATTTACAAGACTTGCCATTATATAAATACATTGCAATACCGTATTTTCCACTTTGTACTTCG
>JAOWBN010175447.1:0-17946 GCA_028565015.1 Pinguicula moranensis
ATGGATTTGTGCACAAGAAGACCACCTTGAAAGATTTTGTGGCACAATATGCCAATGCCTTAGCTCGGAGGGTGCAACAAGAAGAAGAGGAGGATGCGAATAGTTTCGATAAATCATACGCACCAGGGTTACCATATATGTTTGAGAGACAATTTGTAGAGGCATATACAGATAACCAGTTCACTGAATTCAGAAATGAAATGAGGGAAGGTGGAATGGTATGTCATAGGACATTCCTAAAGGAAGAAGATGAGTTTTGCTATGAAAGGTAAGAGAAGATATTGAAGTTGGAGAAGGTGAACGTAAATGGCTCAAAGAAGTGCACTTTCATGTTTGCTATAATCAAGAGTCGAGGGAAACAACATGTACTTGTCGGAGATTTGAGTTCAAGTGTATTGTATGTAGGCATATTATTCCGATATTGCTTGAAATGAAGCTTGAATATGTGCCAGATACTTATATCCTACGCCGATGGAAGAAAAATATAATTAGGGGTCATACACAAGTGAAAATGAATTATGTAGGATGGGAACGAAAACCCGAATGTCAGCGATATGATACCATGATGGAGCAAATTTATAATATTACCGAGAAAGTCATATTGTCTGATTCTATGCGTGATATGGTGTTGGCTAAGTTGAAAGAAGCAAAACACAAGATTGAAGAATTGTATGAGGAGAGCATCCTGTGTCATGTTCCTTCCAAAACCATTAAAAAAACCCATGAATGATGCAACAAATCCTATTAGTCGTCCAACTAAACCCGCTCGAAAGGAAAACAGCAAGCAAGTAGAAGAAAGTTGATTAGTGAGAAGATTATGAAGCAAGCAAAGGCAAAAGCGAAAGCAAAAACAAGTGCAACAAAACGTGATCGAACCCCAACAAATAAACAATGTGATGAGATTGCAAGAAATGCATTGGTATGTCAACAACCATGAAATCCATTATCTCCATGTATTATTATAAATGCTTGATATAACGTATATATTGAAGGTCTTGAATGTAGAAGATGGTGATATGATGAGTAATGATGTATTTACCCAAGAAAGCGCCAACTTTACTGTAAGTATTTTGTCCTTTTAGCAATGTGATTGTAAATATTATTTTGGTCCCAATTTATTGCTTCAACTATAGTTTGAATTTGGTTTTCAGTTACAAGCATCACAACCTAGCTCAAATACTTTCCTCGATCTCAATTTGGCAACTGTGAGTTTCTTTGACTTCATTTCTTTTGATAGCTTTTTCTGTCATGATTTTGCTGATGTTGTTATGTAATGCAGTGGTGGAGTGGTACGGGTTGACATAAAAGTATTCTTGTGGTGGAGTGTAAGTTTTGGCACTCTTTTGACATAGAAGTATTCTTGTGGTGAAGTTTGAAGCTCCTGATGATGCTTACATTTCTCACTCTTGTAGCCAATGATGAGTTCTGGATATGCTGTGATATTTGTGAAAGATGGTTTCATTGGCAATGTATTGAAGATCACACATGCCAAAGCGGCGCAAGAGAGCTAGAGTTTAATCTATGGAGGGTCAAAAGGATATTCAACTTTCCTAATTTTAGAACCGTTAGTCTTTTAACATGTCCAGATTTGATCAAACCTGAAACATCTGTTATGTGTCAAGTTTCTGAGTTAGAATTTCTGTTGATGGGAAATCACTGCTTTTTGAACCTCTGTGCCTATTTCAAATCTCGTTATGAATTTTGATTCAGGGATCCTTGTGGAAAGTGTCAGGTTTTGATCTTATGCATAAGGGAAAGAAAGACATTTTCCCTCAGCTATCATTATGGTTACTTCCTGTTGTTGCTCTCATCATTTTTCGAGCAATGTGATTTTCTGCCAGTGAACCAGCCATATGACAAAATTATCAGAGAATCATGATCAAAGCAGGTGAACAAGGCAATTGAAGCTTTATCAGCCATATATCCAATACATTGCTTTCATCCAAAGCAGGGAAACAAGATAAAAAGTTTTTAACATCTCTCAATACGTTGCTTTTATCAACCATATATCCAACATCCCGGACAATGCACCCCAGGAAGTCCGTCATTCCATCCATCCTCTTCTGGAATATTATCAAGTACCTCAGGGTTCTTTTATCTGCTGAACACTGGACTGGACTTAGGTATACATAACGAGGCAAGCCTCCATCTTGAAGGCTGATTGGAAAACAGTGTTGAGTATTCCTGCTGCAGTCCTCTGAATACTTCAACTCCAAGAATGTAGATCTCCCGGATAGAACCGTGCACAGCTCTTCAGGCTGTGAAATCAGAGATTGGTTTTGGTTTTCAACAACTTCAACACTGTCTGGAGATACCCCACTGAGTTCTCTATCAACCAGTGAGTAGTTATAGTTGGGAAGTGCTTCAATTTTGAAGATGGATATCAGATCAAAGTAGCCCGGATCATTATATTTCGCTATGCTCTCAAAAGTCCCAGTAGCGATACCAGTAAACATGTCTGGATTTGTCTGTACATTTCTGCAAAACATGAAAGATATCACTCTCACAATTGCTGATAAAGTGAGAAACTTCATGCTGGCCACAAAGATATCTCCAAATAAGAACATCATCTAAGCCCCTTACCCGTAGGACCTGAGAGTAGAATTGTTTGACTGGCTGGTGAGAGATTCATTGTGTGCCTACTGAGATCAACTCTGTTCAAATGCACAAAAGCAGCACTTGTTAACAAGACTCTTGTCTGTTCACTGTCATATAGACACAGAAAACAGATAAAAAGGGTACATGTGAGTGATCAGAGCAGCCAAGATCAGTACACATTCAATGATTTAATCAACAAGCGCCAAATGTTACCAATCTAAAGCTCCAAGATAACTAATGGTAGACCATGGATCAATGTCAAAGTTACTACATAGTCAAATCTACAGCATTTGGCAGGCAGCTTAACCGAAACATCCTTGAAAATTCATAGATGTGCAACTCTTATCAAATTAGAATTGGTCATCCAATCAACAAAACAATTAACTGAATACAGGAAAAAAAAAGTCACACATTGAGGACACAGGCGACTAATAAGATTTTAGTTCAAGCTTGTAATGCTTGCAGCAATAAGTCAACAAATTCAGGTCAGTCAAATTGAGGACAACCACTTACACAACTCAAATACAGAATAGTTAGGGTTAAGAACAGATCTGCATCCTCTGAAATGGAGTTCTGCTGGTTGCGACCGTTCAAGAAATTTCGAAACTCGAAAACATCATCACGCGCTTCAATTGGACAGAACCACAGATGCGTTCTCGAAAAACACATGTCCACCCAGAAAATTGCTCCGAAAAAAACAGAACTTGGTTCTGCACAAACCAAAAACAGAAATTCGCACAAGAATCAGTTCACAAACATAAACAAGTCACGAAGAAACACAGGCACAACTTACAGAATCTGACCGCAATGAGCCAAATCACCAACTAGAAAATGTTTTCGCCAAACCACGAAACGAATTGCTTCGGTCTCCGCCTGTATGCTTTCGCCAAACTACGAAACAAATTGCTCCGGTCTCGTGCAACGCTTTTGTGCATATTTGTTTGATATAGCTTGGCAGCTAAAATCCGCTTGTGGGTGTCCGTCTAGTGTGAATTTCCGTCAGATTTGTTTTGTCTCCGTCTGTTGTGTTGTTCCGTCAGATTTTCTAAACCCAAAATTGGTTTCCCTCCAATTAGATGATGACGTGGCACTGTGTGTTTTGGTGTCGTGTGTGTGTCGTGCGGGTGGGTGTCCTGCGCTATATCAAACTCGTTCTAAAAGTTATATATTTCATCTACAACTTTTCGGTTGATTTGTAGAGAAACCTTTCGGCTTTGGAAGGTAAATCAACTCCATGTTGAGAAGTTTCTATAATCTTGATAAAATTTATGTACATATTTAAAAAAGAATTGGATCGTTTGAATTAAAAATTGTATACCAATATAGGGAAGGGAATGCAGAGGCAGACGTATTAGCAAAGGAGCGGGCAACAGGAAGAAGAGGTGGATTTTTTATTTTATATAAAACAAGATCTACCTCAATACCTCGAAAAACCTGGCTTCTTGAAAATAGATCAAATAGGTCTTCCATCACTCAAGAATGAGTGATAGATAATACGAGCAAGAGGGGGATCCTTTTGCACGGGCAGACCTTGGTCGGTAAGATGATTTTTTGTAGCCACAAGTGAGGGCTAAGTTATACTAAGGCTCTGTTTAGTAAATTAGACCGATAAGGTGACTGGAGGCTGATAGAGTGACGGATAAGGTAACTAAAATTAAAAGATGATAATGTGATTGATTTTAATTAAATGTGTTTCACAAAATTACCTTATGAGGTAGATGGTTTTGTAAAATGACATAAAAAGGCATTGTTCTTATGTTGATATTTTATTTTATTTTTTACTTTTATTATATCATTACTACGACAAAAAGGGAAAGGAATATTTTTGTACAAAAAGATAGAAATAGTGAACCGGTTCATAGGCTTTAACAACTTGTATGCGGTTGACATCTAGCCAAAGGATACCCTTAAATCATTACTATTATTGAACAAAAAAATGTTTTTTTACTAAATTATTCTAATAGATAATTATACTTACTAGCATGCAAAAACTTGGGTGATAGGATCCACCGGCAATGGAAATTGGTGGCATGCATTCGTTGTCCGTGGTAAAATTGAAATGAAAAATTGATAAAGTGCCTTGTTTTTTTATAAGGTTCCTGAAGTAGCTTATTTTTTCAGTCACCTTATAAAGTAGAAGGTAAGTATTCATGTAACAACTTATTTGGTCAAACTACCTTATTATGGTCAAATAATATAAATCATCTTATAAGGTGATTGAAAAGTAACATTAAACAGTGCCAAAATAGTAATTTTATCTACCAAAAAGTATAGGCAAAATGGCACTAGAAATGACTCCTTGTGATAAACATAGAGCATCTATAAGCAATTATCCAAAAAAAAAAAAAAAATCATCCGAGTCTCCCAAATATGGCAACGGTGTTTTGCCATGATTAGGGCACAGAAATATAAGTGGAACCAAATAAATAAAGATTTTGGACAATCCCAACAAAATCCAACTCGAATTGCATTCAGAATCCATCAGTGTATCTACGCGCGTGCGTGTGTGAAAATGTAAATTGTAAGGAAGGATATGAATCAAGAGAGAGAAAGAGGGAAGAGTTGACCTGCCAATTAGAGTTCACCTAATTGTCCCTTGGCGACCTATTTTTGCACTTGCTACGCCCCCATCTACTCTGAAACTCATTCATCGACATCTCGAAATATTCCTTCTAGGGTTTCTAAATAGTTTAATTAATTAAGCAGATTATCCATCAATTTTTAATTCAAGGGACAGATTTCAACTCAGACAGAAATTAAATGGCGTGTCTTTGTCTTTGGGTTGTTATCCAATCCAAACACTATTTGGCCACTCTAAGTCTAAGTTAAGGGGTTGCTTTGGACCGTTTTTCTACTTAAAAAAACAGTCTAGAATATTTCTTCTTGCATTTCTCTTGTATGAAATTGCCAGAAACATTTAAGAATAAGTTACAGTTAAGAAAAACATCATTTTTAGTAATTCCGTAAATATTTTTTTCTTCAGCAGTCTCTGTTTTTCTAACAGATTTTGCCCCAACTTTTATGCTATCCCAATTCACAAATTCCCATGTTGAGCATGCTGTGACTTAAAATTAAACACTGACCCTATCCTTTTCCTAGTGGGATAAATTTAAAGGGCAATGAATGAGCACCGACCAACAAACTCTTAGAACACATAAAATCTCACATAAGAATCCCTCCAAATCCACCAGACTGATGAAGCTCAGATGTGAATATGAGAGATCTAGTGCCTGTAAACACAGACATGTGGGGGTGTAAACAACAAAAGTGTGTCTTCTTTAACTAAAAAAACAAACAAAAGTGTCTTCTTTAACTAAAAAAAACAAAAGTGTGTCTTCTTCAACAACTAGATTTGTTACTTCTATCTTTCTCTCTTAGTGAGAGTGGGTGCTTCCTCAACAAACCATTGCTACTCACAGACAAAGAAAAGTACCAACAAGAGAACAGGGAAGACCAGGGAAGAGTCAAGATTCCCGGCCGGGCCGAGATAAAAATTGGAGGTAGGCGAAGGCGAGCCTGAAACCGGGGGACGAGACCCAAAATTTTCAAAAAAGGAATTACACGACAAAAAAGTAAAGAAAAAATGGGGGTGGGTGAGGGGGTTCCCACCCCCGGCCACTGAGTAACACAAAACAAATTCACATGGAACGAATCCACGTTCAAACTGATCCAATAAACTTACCAAAGATTTCCGATCTAATGATTGTTGGGATATTTCATCTCTCTAGCTTCATGGTTCGGATTCCAGATATCCCGTATATCCGGAAAAAAAAAAAGACTGATCTAGAGATTTAAGGATCCAAACATTTGGTTACATGGTACATTCTTTATCTCCGGCCCCAATTTATCCCCTCATCTTGATTGTGCAGCGTCAAGTCTACAAACCCACCACCGCCACCACCTATGCCACCATTGACGAACCCTGGCCCCACCGGTGCCCCGATGCAGGTGTAGTTCCCATCAGCTGACGTATTTCCGAAGCTGGAATTAGAGAGGACATGCCCGAGAAAGTAATCGTTGTTTGCCGCGGGTGGAGCTGGCGGGTATGGAGAGGAGACAGGTATCATCCGCTGAGGTGAAGCGTACATGTAAGGCGGCGCCACCGCCTGAGACTGCCCCGGTGGCGGATGAGTCGGAACGGTGGAAAACAATCTTGTGGGGTAAAGTGATCTGAAGGCCAATGGTGGGTCACCTAGGTTGTTGCATGCTGGTTGATACCCGCCGTGTGGAATTTGCTGCGCGCCGCTGAAAACACAAACACATGGATTCAAATTATAAGACTAGCCCAACTTGTCTAATATAAGTTGATGTTCATACCTTGGAACATAACCTATGTGTCCGGGAGCTAAATCATTAGTGAAAACTAGTTGCCGGGCCTTGTTGAGTGTTTCTGTCTCCCTCTCTGAGGAACATAATATGAACCGAAAATCAAACATAATAGAACTTGCAGCTACTTTATTTGATGTGTGTTTATGTGCATGAAGCAGAAAGAGAAAGAGAAAGAAAACAAATAAAAAATAAAATAAATGAAAATTTTGCCTTGTCTGTGTCGATTCATGTGTCCCCCGAGTGCTTGTGATTTGCAGAACTTGAGGGAACAAAACCTGCACTCATAGACCTTCCCGAGCTCGTCTTTTCCCTCCTTTGCGCCGCTTTTCTTTTTCCTGTAGACGCCTGCAGCGGTTGCCAATTAAAGCAACTTTGATGAGACTAATCTAAACAAGGAGTTGACCCTAAAACCACACCAAAAAAACCCTAATTTTTCAGCCAATGAATATTACTCAACGTCTTAGGCCATTGGGTTCCGGTCTCACTCCAAAAAACAACGAAAAAAATCAAAACAAGTAAACCTAAAACTTTTAGTAACACTTAAAAAAAAGGATGGATAGTTGTAATTTCTGCAAAATCTAGAAAAAATAAATGTTACCGAAGTCTAGCTAACTAAAATAAAATATCTTCAGCAGAAATAAAGCAAAAAAATCAACTTGTTTGCCAATTGATTTCTCTTATTATTTCAAACGAAAGAAACCTTCTGGAATCAAGCTTGTTGCGAGTATGTTAATGGGGATGCATATTTTTTATTTTCCCCCCCTCACTGAAAAAGTAAGCCATCTTAATTAATAAAATAGAAATAGTACTCTAGACAAAGTGTTGTACCGGCGGAAGAAGAGGTGTCCTCAGAGGTCTGTTTACCATCTTTGGTATAATCTTCAGGTAAGTTGTTGAGGTCTAATCGATTTCCCTCTGATCTCCTGGAGGCAAAACACACACACACAAAGAAAATGGAGTTAAGAATGTGGTCACACAAATTCATATAAATTGGAATAGAAGAGGAAAAAAATAAAGAAACTGCAGAAGCGAAAATGGTTCAAATTTTTTGTGGGGTTTGTATTGTATCCCTCCCAGTCCCACTACATACATGGAACCGACAGAGAAAGACAGCCAAGCAAGAGAATTTATGGAGACGGATCAATCTTTGAGATGTAGAAGAGAAGAAATTATAGAAGACTTTCAGTTTGGAACTGAAATTTAGAGTTTGAGGGGCTGAGGGCTAGTCGAGTGGTAATGAAGAAAGAAGGGGTTGAAAGTTATCTATCAGTTTTCTTCTGCCACTCTCTCTTTCTCTCTCACTAGAAAAATTTGAAAGAACGTTAAAGTGACAGATGGTCTCGTGACTTTAAAAAGGGGAGATTGATGATGAAGAGGGTTTGTTTTGTGTGTGCGGGTGCATGGTAATGTCACTTGGCATGGTTTTTGAGATTTTGAGAGAGACATGGCCTGCGTGAGCTCTTGGATAGGTTTATTGCCCTACATCTAATAGACCCGCATGCTCATAAAAAAAATATACACCTATATGTATGTACGTACGTATAGCATCAAACCCCAATTGTATGTAACATGTATGCCTCAATGGCAGTCAAGACAAAGGGCTTTCGCCTTTTACACATGACTGTTTCCAGTTTATGATGATAGATTTTTGTGTAAAGAAGAAGCATGCTGGAGTTTTTTTCTATCTTTTTGCAAGATTGAAGTCTTGCTATGGTGCCCCCATGGTACTACAACTGTGGTGTTTCTATCAACCTTGTACTTGCAATCCAACAGCTGAAAATTCAATTATTTTCATGACAGGGGGACCAACTTGGTGGGTTTGTGGAGATTTTTCTCTTCTTTTTTTCTTTATATTTTTCTTTTTTGTCTGTGATTATTATAAAATTAATCCATGCTTGATTATGGACAAATCTTCACATGACAAATCTTTTTACTTGTCCTTTTTTTCCTCTTCATGATATCATGGTAGTTTTGGACATGGAGTTTGGGGGGGTAAAATGTGGTCCTCATGAGTCCTTGTTCCTCCTCTTTCGCTTTCGGACAGACTCAATGCAGGAAAATCTAATTGGAGTAGTTCTCTCACATTAATATTTCCTAATCAATCAATGAAGACATAGGGAATAGGCCATGCACCCGTAAAGATCATGCAATGGATTCGTACTGCAAAAAAAAAACGATGATGTCCCTTGAGATGAGATGGTCCAGGCTGACGTTATAACGAAATTTACTTGGATAGCAAAAAAAAGTTTTTGTTATTTACTTCACGTTGAGTGTACTGCGTTGCCCTTTCTACTCTGGACTATAACTCAAATCATAATCTTAGTAACAATTTGTTTGGGTAAGCAAATTTTTCATTAAAAATAAAGAAAAATAATTACAAAATTTAGATTCCTTTCTTTTTTGCTGGATCAAAAATTAATTACATCTGAGCAAGCATGTGACGCGTTGTAAATCCCAATCTACAAAGTTCCTAGTAATAATAAAGGTAAAAATCAGGCACGCGGTATAATTATGTAATACTAATTAAACTCAACATACATATAGCATTTAAAATTCAACCGGCATGGAGAAGAGGTCTCATGCACACCACACCTTCTCCACCACGCCCTTCTCTATAACAAACCCAACCGTATTGAGTTTTGATATCTCAACTGGTAGAGCATCATCAGTAATAACTGAGAGGTCTCATATTCGATACCATAATAATGACCCTATGCTCGCTAGCAAAGGTGGAAAGAACATGTGTATTTACTAATCAAAAAAATTTGTAACCAATTCCTGATTGGGCGAACTTCTCGAGAAATTATATAGCGCAAGAATTTGAATCACAACAAAGTAATTTTTGGACCAAAATACCCCAACACTCATCATAAGTATTAAATGGAGTGTTGGGGTAATTTTGGTCCAAAAATCCTTTTCTTGTGATTCTTGAAATTCAAATTCTTGCGCTATATTACAACTGGAACTTTTCGGCCTATATTGTGCACAGCCTTACCGACCATTTGTTTAAACATGGTATTAGGTGTAGGTGAATAGTCATGAAATGCCCATTGGATAAAGTAGCGAAGAAATAAATGGCCATATAGGCCCAACTTATGTGTCGATATTTTAGTAGCCCATTAAGCAGAATTGGTTACAGAAATAGAACAGAAGTTCAGTGGCATACCTTGGAATCCAAAAACATTTGAAAATGGATTGTGATATTCTTACTACTCAACATCTCACGGCGCTTTTTTAAATTAAAAAAAAATTGTTATTCGATTATATAGGTAAGATTTATTAATTGTTCTTTTCGGAATGCTCTTTCCATACTTCCAATAACCTGCGCGCTTCAATTTTTGGCTTTGTAATTAAGTTACCTATGTTTGATGCAAAAGGTAATATTAAATTTAGCAATGTTTAGTTGCACGTGTTTATTTCCAACATTCCTAGTGTAGTTAATGCACGCGTTTTATTCCGCACATGATATAAAATTAGATGTAAACATTATGGTTCATCGTCTATTTTTAAACAGAAAATGGGTCATCTCGACCTGTATAGTTTGACCCATTTTCCAATCCGATGATTTAGCCCGGCATGACCCATTTTTAATTTATTTTATTTTATTTTTTTATGGCCAATCTATTGTTAAAAATATTCAAGGACCTATACCAGATTGAACCTGGTCCATTTTTTGTATCGGGCTAGCCTGGCCAAACATAGAAAAAATGACAAGTTGAGTTGCAAAACCCGACATGCTAGCCAGCCTAGCATAAACGGGTTGAGTTAGTCGATCCGCTCATTTGCAACTTCTATATAATGATTCCATACTTGTCCAAATAATCAAATATATGTTATTTCATTGTTCTTTGAACTGAATGTTACTCTTCTTTAGATAATTTTTTTTATTCATATTGGTTGTTCGTGTAAATAAAATTTATTTAAAGTTCGATTAGATGCACTTTTGTTTGGAGTTAAATGTATTTCAGGCAAATAGGGTTCTACGTGATCAATTTATTTCGTCATTACAGGCTAATTTTGAATCCATATGGAATTGTATTCTTCAGTTTATATTTGTATGTAGAATGACTATTTAATTCACTATAAGCGATGTGTAGACCAATAACTAGAACAGATCTAATATCGGATATAATCGTAAGAAATTAAACACAATAATGTTACCTGTTGCGGAAGCGTGATAGGTGGATCGAGTGTCCGGATAACGAGTCTACTAGAGTCTCATTAGGTTTCCACGAATCAAGTCTACGCCTCGTGGGTGGCTAGGCTAATAGAGAAATCTCGTATATCTCTTTCTATTCGTTATATCAAATGAATAAGCACGTAACTTATTTATAGTAGTGGAAGAACTGTGCATATGACGCCTGCAACTATGCATATGACGCCTGTATTAAATGCTTGATGTTGACACATTCAACTGTGCATTTAACGGCTGTAACTGTGCATATGACGGTTGTATTAAATATTATTAAAACTAATTTAACACGTTTTCCTACATTAATCAAAAGTATTATTTTGCAGATAATCCGAATTCAAATTGTTTGATCCATTCGGACAAAGTCCCAACGTATCAAATTTGGATTGGATTCAGATTTTTGGATTTTTTTTCTGCTGTCTAGTTATAGGATGAATGGAAATATGTTTGCGTTAAAAAAACAATGATATGGCCAGATAAAATAAGATGTTGGTCACATACTTGCAAATTCCAACCTGACAACTATGTAATTATTATTCACCTCTGTGCAAATATGAGATCACATTGGGTAATTATGTGTTGTGTTATTGAAGACCCTCTCAATGCAAATGATTGTTGTGCCTCAAGTTATTGTGAATAATTTATAATTGTGATTGTATTGGGATTCTATCCTTTGTGTATCTTTTAGTGAGTTTCACATAAATATTCTCTTTTAAAAATTCTCTCATGTTGTCCGAGCCACACGCTTAATAGCTTTCTTGATCCCTCTCCCTTTTTTTCTCGACGTTTTCACCCCTTTCTCGCTAATTCTCTCCCATTTCTTCCTCTATGACTCAATCAAATTCTACAATCCTTCCTTTACAATCTTTACTCATATGTTTCCCATCAAATTAATCTCTACTAATTATCTCTTTGGAGTGGTCAGATGACTGCTCTTCTTCGTAGTCAACATCTCCTTGGTTATGTAGATGGCAACATTAACTGTCCTCCTGAGTTTGAGGGCGACTCTGAGACTCCAAGTACCAAATTTATTGAATGGAGAACATTGATCAATTTCTGATTTCTCTTATTATCTCTTCCCTCATGAAGGAAACATTAGGTATTTTTGGTATCTCTATTTTTCGCCAGGCTTGGTTGGTCTTACAAAAAGCCTGAGAGCATGTCTTACGTGTGGAACTTCAGAATTTATAGCCTGGTTCGAGATTTATTATTGACTGCTCTCGCCAGTTCAAGCAATTATGTGATCAATTGCAAGCCATTGGTAGCCGCGTGGTTGCCTCTGATCAAAGTCACTAGTTTCTTCATGGTTTGGAAATAGAATTCAAGGACTTACTATTGATCAAATGGTTCTTCTTGAGTTGTCCCCCGCCTTGTATCTAATTGCAAAGGTGGAAAGTCATACACTTTTTTTTCCAGCAACCTCCTCATCTGCCAACTGTTGCTGCCTTTATCATCGCAGCCTCCAGCCTCCTTCTTGACACATATCTCGGTGCTCCAGCGCTAGTTCCTCTCTCGTTTCTTGCTCCTAGACCATATGCCGCAGTCTTAGTGTCGTCCTCTTACTCTTGCGCAGATGTAGTCGTGGCAAAGGCGGCTGCCACTCACCTACCAATTAGTTTTGTTACACGACCAACCATTATGCCGATCATTGCCCATGGTTTTATCCTTCTGGCATCCCTATCAATTTTTCGACGACCGATGGATTTGGAGGCATGACACAAAACTATTATGGTGGTTGGAACTCATCTTGGCTGCAGTGCTCAATTTATGCATCTGGGCCACATGAATTATTTGCCCAATCTGAGCCTCCAGCTTATGGACCAACCACACCTTATTATATTTATTCTCTAGGGCCTCCATCATATGGAGTAACTTCAATTGGAAATTGGTTTCCTCAACCATGCCACAATTTCGGAGGGCTAGCTCCTTATCAGGCTTGCCAAAACTTCTCTGGACCTTATTCCAACAATTTTTAAGGCCCAACACCTAATGGGCAACCTCCAACACATTATTTTATGAACCCAATAATAGCCTTTGGAAAATTTCCATCGAGACAAAACACTAAACATACCCCTTTGGCAAGCCCAGATGCTCTCTTGGCTGCCACAAATCATTATTTTGGGCCCCCTACTTAAGATTAATTTGTTAATGCTGGCACTTCAACCCATATGACCCCTTCTCTGGTCTCATTGGATCACTCTTTTGGTTAAAGGATTGTGTAACAGTGGGCAATGGTGTCTCTCTTCATCTTTTGAATGTTCTGGTTGTCTTTCGCCTCACCAAAAATTTACTTTCTGCTAGCAAATTGATTGTTGACTTAACTTTAGTTGTCACCTTTATTGATTTCCACTTTTTTGTCCAGGATCAGAATAGGGGAGGGGTGATGGCAACCGGCCAACGTGATGGTGGTTTTTATGTGCTACAACGTAGTCATTCTTATTTACTTTTAGTTCTTAGGAATGATTCTTCACGCGCCTCTCTTGAGTTGTGGCACTCTAGACTTGATCATGTAAATAACTCTATTATTTCTTATTTACATAATAAAGGAAGACTTTTTTATTACGTCTTCTTTACACTCTCCATCATCATGCATTACTTGTCAACTTGCTAAGAGCCACAGACCCCCCCCCCCCCTTTACCCCCTCTGATCGTAAATCATCCCATGCTTTAGAAATTATTCAGTGTGATATTTGAGGCCCCTCTCCTTTCCCCTCATCTTCTGGGTTTCATTAGTATAATTTCTCTTGATGATTTTTCTCGTTTTTGTTGGTTTTATCCGTTGCATCATAAATCTTATCTTTATGATATTTTTCTTCACTTTCATACATTTTTTGAGAAACAACTTTCTTCATCCATTGAAATCTTTCACAGTGATGGTGGTGTTGAGTCCACCAATGGTCGCTTTCGTGACATCTTGCAAACCTCTAGCATCCACCATCAACTTTCGTGTCCTTACATACCTGCTAAAAATAGTCATGTTGAACATAAACATTGTCATCTCACCGAGACATCTCTCTCTCTACTCTCTCATTCTCACCTTCCATTTTTTCTTTAGGTCGATGCCTTTATAAAAACTATCTATATGATCAATTGGTTGCCCACACTACTTCTTGGAGGTAAGTCGCCATTTGAACTTCTTTATAAGGTTTTCCTAATTACGAGCACTTTGATCCATTTGTTTTTCGTGTTTATCATTGCTTGTGGGACTATACGACTAATGAATTTTTCCTAAAGAGTATTCCCTACATGTTTCTTTAGTATAGCACATCTTATAAAGTTTTTCGTTGTTTTGATCATGTTTCATCTTGCATCTATATTACCCATCACGCGCAATTTGATGAAACAATTTTCCCTTATCACTCTTCTTCCACTGCTCTGTCCTTGTCTTATCTTGCATTTTATCACTTTCTTGGCCCTTCTCATCCTAATTTCCCATCACCACCACCTTCAATCCTTGTACCTTCATTTGTCTCCTGTTACACATTCCCCACCATATGTTGTTTGTACTGATTAAGTATGTGCATGTGTCTTCCTTTGTAGGCCCACTTCGTGGGGCTCCCATAACCGCCTTTCTGGTTATTGATGCTCTAGCTCCTATTATTGAGGATATTGATGCTCTTGTTCCTGTTCGTGAGGATATTGTTGCTTCTGCATCCTCTGGGCAGTTAGTTCCTACTTCTCTGGCCAACACTCATCTTATGATTACTTGCTCCAAAGATAATATTTTTTGGCCTCGTCATCCCTCTTATTTGAGTATTGTTGCCACTAATGGACTTCTCTTGGCCCTTACTGCTATTGTTGAGCCTCGTGGCTTTAAGTCTGCTGCTAAGAATCCTGCTTGGCTTTCTATCATGGATGACGAAGTTACTGCTCTGCGCAACAATCATACTTTGGAGATGGTTCCTCACCCTTCTGGCTCGAATGCTGTTGGGTCCAAATGGGTGTTTCATATCAAATGCTTACCAAATGGATCTATTGAGCATTTGACAACTTGTCTTGTTGCACAAGACTTTACTCAAATTCCTGGCCTTGACTATTTTGACGCGTTCAGCTCAGTTGTCAAAGTCACCACTGTTTGTCTTGTTTTGTCTATTGCCATCACTCACCGATTGCCTTTTCGCCAACTTGATGTAAAGAACTCATTTCTCAATGACTGTATTTCTGAGGATGTTTAAATGGAGTAACCTCCTAACTATGTTGATCTCGCTTTCCTTACCATGTTTGTCATCTTAAGAAGACGCTTTATGCCTCAAGAAGGCTCCTTGTGCCTGGTTTTAGCGCTTGAGTTCCTTCTTATTGACTCTTGGGTTCACCTACCATCGGGCTGATACATCCCTATTTATTTTCTCTCTGGTCTCATCTTTTATTTATCTTCTTCTCTATGTCAATAATATTATTGTCACTAGCTCAGATTCATCCCTCTTGCACTACCTGCATCTTAAGTTTGCTATGAAGGATCTTAGCTCTCTTATATATTTCTTGGGCTTGGAGGCTACTCCTCTCCTGATGGTCTTTTTTTAGTCAACTCAAGTATTCCTGCAATATTTTATCCCATGCTCGACTTCTTGACCGCAAACCGATCAACACACCTATGGTGGTCTCTCATCGCCTTTCCAGTATGGGTAATCCCTTCTGGAATCCATCCCTCTATCGTTCTCTGGTTGGTGCTCTTCGGTATCTTATTATCACTCGCCAGAACATATCTCATGCTGTTAATTATGTCAGTCAGTTTGTGCAAGCCCCAATGGAGGATCATTTTCTTGTTGTCTAACGAATTATTCGGTATGTGAAAGGGGCGCTTCATTTTGGTCTCTCCTATCGTCCTTCTGTCGATACATGGACGATTATTGCTTATTCTGATGTTGATTTGGCTAGTTGCTCTGATATTCGTCGCTTTACTTATGGTTTCTCTATCTTTCTTGGTGATAACCTTGTCTTTTGGAGTCCGCCCACTGTTCCTCGCTCTTCTAGTGAATCTGAGTATCGGGCTCTTGCTGCTACTGCTGCTGAGATTCTGTGGCTGAGTCACTTGTTTTCTTATCTTTTTGTTCCTAGTTCTCAACCTCCACTACTCTTGTGTGATACTCAATATGCCATCTTTATGGGTACCAATCCTATTGTTCATCGGCGTACCAAACATGTTGAGTTAGATTATCATTTTCTTCGTGAACTTGTCATGGCCGGTAAGTTTCGCTTGCCGCAAATTCCTTATCATTTGCAAGTGGTTGATATCTTCACCAAGAGCTTGTCTATGCCTCTCTTTTCTTTGTTTCATTCAAAGTTTCATGTTTGTAGTAATCCGACTATCAACTTACGGGGGTGTTAATTAAGACCCCTTCAATGTAAAGGATTCTTGTGCATCAAGAAATTGTGAATAATTTAGAATTCATATTGTATTAGTACTCTACCATATGCATCTACAATCCACAACGCACCCAATATCTAGGGGGTCAGATGTACGCGGCCTTACCCTTGTAATTATACAAAGAGCCATTTTCGTTGCGATCCAATATGCATTGCGTCATTTGATGTATTGAGTTCCAGCAACTTCACTAAATAGAAGTACTAGAAGTTAACAGAGCCATTGGTGGGTTGAGTTTATGCATTGCGTCATTCTTTTTTTTTTTGATAGGTAATTGTGCCGCTGACCAGAATGCAGGCAATTTGTGTCCTGCACCCGTGTCTTATTGCGTTCCCCGGGTCCGTCGTGGCCATTTCCGGACGCACTCTACCCGAGTACACAATCCCCTATCCAGGTATCCTTCGGACCCTAGTGGGCCCTCCGACTAATCCCGAGGTGACAAGGTCAGATTAATCCCAACGCAGAAAGCCCCACTGGGCCCCACTGACACTTGGCAAGCCAGGTGGCACAGTGGGCAAAAAATCGATCCATGGTGTTCCCACTGGGAATCGATCCTGCTACCTCTTGACAAGCCAGGAGGTAGCGGACCGCTGGGACAAATTGCCTCGTCTCTTCATCCAAGATATTTCGCTTGGTCATGTTTCTATAGGCCACCAATTATGACTTTGTAAGTCACATGTCAGAGTGGTAGGGGTCATATCCTTCCATTTTCTGGAAAATGTTTGCTTATATTCTCGGATGTGATGAGTTTATCGGCTGATGCATCATCGATATTTCGATCATTGGTTGTTAGGAGAAAAGCGTGATTTGGGTTTGAATTCGTAGAGCTTTCCTATGATTTGATCATTGGCCTGACCGGGCTAGGTGGGTTGTGTAGCCAGCTCCAAGACTTGGATCACCAATTGATTTATGGGCTTGGTCCACATATTTGATGGTCTTTTAGCCTCTGTATGTAGGAGTAATTAATTTTTTTCCTCCGATCTTTGAAGACTCCCGCTGAAAAATAAGAATTATTAGAGCAGATAAGTGATAGGCTCAACTCAACTTTTTATCAACTCGTCCATAAACACCCATCCTGGGTTTATGGCATGGCATACTTATGTTAAGATCTGTTTGGTACGAGGACAAATGGAAGATAAATTGGATCAACTAAGTATGGGAAGTTCCGGTGGCGTTGTATTTCCGGCGTGATCGCAAGAAGGGTAATCCCATATGAACAAAGAAACTAGCATCTAAAATATCATATTGTAGTCCAAAGTTTATGAATCTTTGATGAAATTCTTACGTGTCCACTTGTTAGAGTTCTTAAGATAGTTCACCAATCAATCAATGCAGAAGATGATGAATCAATATAAAATAAACAAGAAGCTGAAGTCATCTAAACCAATAATGAATATTTCTATAATAAACTTTTTATAATAGGAACATTGCACCGTAATAAGTGTCATCAACATAAAGATTATGA
>JAOWBN010175458.1:0-17941 GCA_028565015.1 Pinguicula moranensis
ATTAAATGAAAAGTTGGCTACTTTTGCATTTTTCTTCTTTGGTGGGCTGCATGTTTTCTTCCTTGGCTGCTTGGTTGGCTCATTGTCTGCAGGATTTGTCAAGATTTGCTGCTCTTTTTGTTATTTTGTTCAACAGAAACAAACACGTTTCTTGCCGAATCCTGTTAAATGTGGCAATATCCGTCGAACTCATCATCGAATTAGGTTGTCGTCTCTCCACGCCATATTTTCTACAAATTGCTTAATAATTGTTCTAACGTTCCATCTCCTTGTTTTTGAATGCTTGCATGTACCGTGAGATCATGGATTTGGATGGTGTCTCCCCCTGCTGCCATAAGTTGTGGCGATACCACTCCATAGTTCGTGTGTCGTAGGGTACTCGGCGAAGTAATTTTTGAGATCCATGTCCATGTTATGGAATATCCAAGGACACACTATGAGATCTGACTGCTCCCATATAGGAAATCCAGTTTCTGTTGCCGCAGGGGGTGGAGGGTTGTCATTGATGTGGCCGAGGCGCCCTCTGCCCCCAATAACTACTTTCATCAGGCGAGCCCACAAAGCATAGTTGTGCTTTGTGAGTTTAAGATCAATCTCCACGTTCTGGTTATTTTCTGACGGTTAAATTTGCTTGAGTAGGTGACTGAATTGCTCTGAAAGACCTGGTAAATGTGGCGATCCATGGTCTGTTGGATAGGTTTGAGCGCCTACTATAGCGGCTGTGAGAGATTTGTTGCCTGTGTTACCTGATTGGCTGGGATCACCTTCGGTTGCCATAAATTTGGCCTGAGGTACTTGGTTGGCTGTTGGTAAATGATGAACAAATAGATCTCAGATCACCATTGCTCTGATACCATATTAGTCTTGTATCGAAAGTTTTAGCTTTTCATTCTATATATCAAACATTCACAAGTACACCAGATTTATAGACTAGGAATTCTAGAGAACGTGGGATAGTGGGGAGGGATCATCTCTTGATAAGGATGTGATTCCTATATTTTAAGGATCACTCCTTGTACAAATATTGGATGATCTACTCCCCTTATCCATTATCTAACATAAAATGCATAGACCTCCTTGTAATTTTACTCTTCTTAAATAGAGTATTTCATCTGCTTTTTTAGAGAAAAGTTTGATTGAAATCTGAGTTCATATTTGTTTTCTGATAGGAGCATTTTATATCAGGCAATAAACTTAAAAAAAGAACTTTTGCTTCATAGCTGTCCATCCTAAGCCAAGATACCTATTGCATCTCTTTCTTATTTTTGTTGAGGAAGATGTGACAATGAAAGTCATACTGATATGTATTCATCAGATTATAGAGTCATTTGTCTCCCTGTCCATCTTAAATTTTATTACCCCTTGTAGGCCCCTTGCATCATGTTTATTGATGAAATAGATGCGATTGGGTCAACTCGGAAGCAGTGGGAGGGGCATACAAAGAAAACATTACATCAGTTACTGGTCGAAATGGATGGTTTTGAACAAAATGAGGTAAGGTCAAAAGGGATAGCCTCATTCGCTCGGCTGGCTTGTGTACTTTGTGATTTGATATACTTGATCCAGCTTTAACGAGACCTGGTAGATTTGACAGACATGTAAGTCCCTTCATCTCCTATAGGGAAGTGCTCGTCTTGTTTCGTTGTCTAACAAAATATTTTCAAAGTTTCGGAATAACTGTCTTTATACCCGAGTTTGGGTGAATCTTTGGAGCTGAAATTCAACCCATTTATTCATGCGCCTTTAGTTTACTATTAGCTTCTCACTTTATTAATTGACTTGTGGTGGTATACCCTGAAAGCAAATAATTGCCTAGTTTCTTTAAGAGAAATGATTTGATATTGCAAAGAGAACTGCTGAATATTTTTAATGTTACGAGTATCTCATGGCCATATATTTGACAGGTTATCTCTTGAATGCATGATCAAACTGAGATAAATATTTATTTCCATTTAATTTTAGCTGATATTCTTCTACTGTAGAATTGCATTGTACAGCTTTATTTCTGAATCTCAAGTTAAAACTGGCAATATAATAATACTATGGAGGCTAACATGAAACGATCTTTTTTCCAGATTTAAGAGGTCGCCAAAGAGATATTGGAACTTTATCTTCAAGATAAACCTTTGGCACATGATGTTGATGTGAATACTATTGCTCGTGGGACTCTGCCCCTTCTTTTCTGTCTTCGTTTGCTCTTATGATACTTCTAAGCCAAATCAAATGAATCTTCTTAGCTTTCTCACAGTTCTCTGTAAAAACTTGTAATGTTCTTTGCTCTACCATAATGCAAGAAAGAAAATAATCCAGGCTAATAGAATGTGATGTTGGTAAATTTTTGCATTCTTACTGAAGATAATTGCTATTTCGAGATGTACCTATATTCTCTTCTTCTAATCTGATTTTTTGTTGGATAGATCTTGCAAATTTGGTAAATATTGCAGCCATCAAGGCAGCTGTTGAAGGTGCTGAGAAATTGACCACATCACAGTTAAATTTTGCCAAAGACGGAATAATAATGGGAACAGAAAGGAAGACAATGTTTCTTTAAGAAGACTCGAAAAAGGTGCATTCCTTAACTTGCATTTCCTTGAATTATAAAACGAGAAATGATAAAACGAGAGAATTATTCTTAAGTATAAAATTTCTGATATTGTGTATCAATTGTATTGAATCGAGTTCTCTTTATATAGAGAACAATTACAAAGAAAACGTGCAACTTTCGACTACAAAATGAGAAAAAACAAAGCATGCAATAAATGTTATGCGTGTGGATTTTTTTCCTTCAATGTTTTTGTCTTGTCGGCAGCTTGTATGCGGTTTGTCTTCCAACATCCTCCATCACTATCACTCTCATTAATTCACACTGCCAACAACAATCTAGCTCAAAGAGGAATCACAACAACATGGAATACTACATATGTATTATGTGATAATGAATAAGAAAATGTCGAACACTTATTTTATACTTGCTCTTTTGTAAATATAATCTGGAAAATTTGGTAAAAATGGCTCTAATTTTGTGTGGCAACTCCCAGGGATCCGCACAATCATTTAGAAGCACATATGGATATTGCCAATCAGTGATAGTATGGAAACTATGGGTGGAATGAAACCGAAGGAAATTCTCATAGGAAAAGCTTGAACCTAGAGGGCTAAAAGAAAAGATTCATATGCTTCTATCGGCCACAACAAAAGCTCATGGCCTAGTGGAAAGGGGATACAACATTCAAGATGGGATTGGACACCTGAAATACAGGCTAAAATATGAAAAGTAGTAATCAACAGATGCAAGGATACACTACACAAAAGCTATTCTCCTCCATGAAGTTTCAGTCATAAAGACAAGAACACATGAAGAAAAATAGCAACAAATCAGCATAAATTTCGGCAGATATTGGGCAACAAAACATTCTGGAGTTTTGAATGAATAACAACAAGAAGGAATCAACTCTAAATCAACACGATAGCCTAAGGATAGGGTACCATTCAGCAAGAACCTGCCGGAAATCAAGCATTGCACATCTGATTCCTCATCAAAATAAGATGAAACTCGTCGAACACCGCAAACTTGTGGACTGCAAAATCAGTGCAAAAAAGAGATTATATCTGGCATGCCAAACAAAACGAAAAAATCTTTACCCACAGATTGTTGGAGACTATCCGGACTCAATTAAAGCAAAAAGGATACCGTCTGACATATATTCTACAAAGCGGATTTGGTGAATAGAAATTTCTTCTATTATATCAAATACACAATCGTGACTATCCTTTATACACTCTTCGAAATCACTTATTTACGGTATGTTTTATATTTGTGGAGGAAATCATGGTTGACAAGGTAGTGCCCCTAATCATGGGATCACTTTCTTGTACAAGTCCATGGTTTCCTCCCTTTACTATTCTAACACTCACCCTCAAGTTGGGTCGTCGGGTCCAAAATGTCCAACTTGCACAATAGTTCGTGAAGTAACCTTCCTAAGATTGCCTTGGTCAAGATATCAGCAAGCTTATCTTCTTATCTGACAAAGGGCAAGCTGATTGCTCCACTTTCCATTTTTTGTTTAATGAAGTATATGTCCACTTCAATGTGCTTTGTGTGATCATGCTGCACCAAATTTCTCAAGATGCTAATGGCTACTTTATTGTCACATTTCAGTGGGCATACTACATCTACTGGAAATCCAATCTCATCTAGGAGCTATCGCAACCATAGTATCTCTGTTAGTCCTCGAACAATTCCTCTAAATTCTGCTTCTGTACTCTACAAGGCTACCAACTTTTGTTTCTGGATTTTTGGCTCAGTCTGCATTGGTGTATCCCTGAAGATCAAGGTGACCATTTTTGCGAAATACAATTCCTTTCTCGGGCATTCCTTTAAGATACCGAACTATCCTCAGCCCTGCTTCTATATGATCTGTCTGAGATTTATGCATAAACTAGCTCATAATGTTGACTGCATAGACAATAACCGGTCTGGTATGAGCTAGATAAATGAGTTTTCCTACCAATCGTTGATATCTGTCACGATCAGCAGGTTCAGCCCTTCCATCAAGTGATAACTTCTAGTTGACTATCATGAGTGTCTCAACTGGTTTGCAGTCTAGTAAACCTGTCTCTGCTAGTCGATCTAGGGTATATTTCCTTTGGGAGTGAAGATTCCGTGCTTGGATCATAGAACCTCAATTCCTAGAAAATACTTCAATCTTCCCAGATCCTTCATCTTAAATTCCTGAAATAGGTTTTGCCGGAGCTCTCAGATTTCTTCATCATCATTGCCTGTAATAATCTTGTCATCAACATAAATAATTAGATAGGTGATAAGCTTTTTTTGCTTCAGGAATAATGTATGGTCAGAGATGCTCTGCGTATAATCATATTTCTTCATTGTTACAACAAATCTTCTGAACCATGGAGACTGTTTGAGGCCATACAGTGCCTTTTTTAGTCTGCATCCTTGTCACTTCTTGAAGTTCTCAGAGAATCCTGGTGGTGGTTCCATGCATACCTCCTCCTATAGATCACTATTGGAAAAAGTTCTTTACATCAAACTGGTGTAGGGGTCAATCCAGGTTTGTAGCTACAGAGAATAGAACCTGAATGGTATCAAGTTTAGCCACAGGAGAGAAAGTCTCAGCATAGTCCACTTCATAAGTCTGTGTATAACCTTTGGTCACAAGGCGTGCCTTGTATCGTTCAATTGAGTCATCTGCTCGATGTTTCACTGTAAACATACATCGGAAGCCAATTGATTTTTTTTTACTGGAGGGTAATATACATTTGCCCCCACGTGCCATTTTTTTCAAGTGCATGCATTTCTTCTTCCATAGCCTATTTATATTTTGCTCGTATTGGGCTTTAGTCACTGTGTGAGGAATGGTTGCACATATACTGAGGCTGAGAATGCCTGAGCTGCTACAGTGAGACTCCCCTTAGCATGATTAGCCACGAGATATTTTTGAAGAACGTGGTATATGTTCGGTCTCATATCGCTTCACCGGAACTCCTCAAGTATGCCTCGGCGGTAGGATATATCGGCTTTGTTCCTGTTCTGTCTCTTCCTGCTCATGGTGAGTAATATCATGTGTAGAAACAGGAGTAGAAGAAGGTACCTTGATATCTGGTAGTAGTGAAATCATGGGCGAGGGGCACTGAACAAGGCAGTCTATAGGTGTGGTCTCTGGTTCTTCTGAGTTTTTTGCTGCAGTAGCAAGTATATGCACATGGGATGGTCCACAAGAATATAGTGCCAATCAAGTTGATCAGAGTGTAGTCACTCCCCTTTACTATGGTGATAATTGAACTCTGTTTCAAGGAAATTATAGGCCATGGTCATATACAGCTTCCTAGATAGAGGATGGTAGCATCTATACCCTTTGTGATTAATCTCATAACCTACAAATACACACTTAAGGGCATAAGGATATAGTTTAGTGTGGTCCATTTTTGGAATATGGACAACAATAGAGCTTCCAAATACCCGATGCTAAAGGGTAAAGGCATGTGGAATTTGTAGAAGATCTGATAAGGTTTGGAGTGGTGTTTTCAGTAAAGAATCCGTATAGGGAGGCGATTTAATAAGTAGACAGTTGTGGCTACGGCTTCGGTCTAGAGGGAATGTGAGACATGTGAGTCAATCATTAGTACCCGAGTGACTTCTAACATGATTCGATATTTTTTCTGCGATACCATTTTATTGAGGAGTTTGAGGACATGAAGTTTGATGGATAATCCATTTTTCCCTAAATAAAACTCATGCATGAATGTATTCATAAATTTCCCCCATTGTCGTACCTAAATGTCTGAGCCTGCATTTAAACTGAGTAGAGATCAAAGTATAGAAGTCTTGGAATTTTTGTGAAACATTAGATCTATTTTTTAGGAAATTAACCCATGTCATAAAATGCAATAATCAATTAAAATGATAAACTACTTGAATAAACTACTTGTAGAATTCGGAGCAGGTCCCCCCACATCAGAATATACTAAGCTAAATGTAAAAGTCATACGGGTATGAGTAACTGGATGAGATTGCTGATGACTCTTAGCCAGAATACATGTTTCACAGGAAAAAATATTCTGATAGATAAATAGTTTTGCTAATAAAATTTTTAGATACCCTGCCGAGGGATGACCCAACCTTTGATGCCAAAACTGAATTTCATGATCCGTCTTCCCATGTGCTACTGAAGTAGATCCCTGTCATACCACTCCATCCACATAGTATAGGCCCTCGCGCTCAATATCATGCCCAATTATCTTCCCCGTTTGGATATTCTGGATAAGACAAAACGAAGGATACATTACGATAATGCAATTTAATTCTCTGGAAATATGACTAACAAATAATAATTTGCATGAAAGAGAAAGAACAAATAGGCAGTTTTTGAGCTTCAGAGTGAATAGAGTCAGCCCCAAGGATTATGGAAACCCCTTCATTGGCGGTCTGAATATAGGATTTCCTAGGTGTGGTTGATGACATAAGATTAGTGTCATAATAGGTCATTGTATCGGTGGCCCCACAATCAAGAAGTCAGTCGTCATGTTTCGGTAACCGCGACACTTGAGCCGCGTAAGACACTCTCTAGGATGTCCTTGGTGGTTTTGGAGGTTCTAAATCAAAGCATATAGGTGTAAAATATCGTGGGTTGGAGATGCGGGGGCTATTCTGTAATTTTTCAGACTGTTGGGGCCTTCTGGGCACGTCCTGTAATTTCTTAGAACTTCTAGGGCATCTCTGGAATTCAGAGAAGTCCATGGGGTGATCTATATTTTTGCAGAGTCATTGGGATGTATCTGTAGTTTCTGAAAAATAATATGGTACGATGGTGAATATGGGGGAAAAGGAGTGTAACAGTCTTTTTACCCGAGGAATTTGAGGGGAAACTCAGCACGGATCCTTCATATAAAAGGGAACTCCTTGGCTTCTCCATTAGATTTTGCGACTGTTCTTACGTATTTCTCGCGGTGCTCAATGTGATTCCTCTGAATCTGATGTTGTCGTTGTCGTTCTAGTCATCACCATTGGGTGTGAACCCCGTCAGGGTTGCCCATGGTGTTCACCGCCATACCATGTCGTCCCTTGTTACGCCTTTCCGGGTAGCTTACCCATTTCCAACATCTTTCGGTCGAGTGATCTTTTCGCTGACACTCCTCAAACTATAATTTGATGCGGTCAAATTCGCCTCCATGGGATGATGAATTCGGTTGCTGCTTGGCTGTATCTAATCGGGAATGGCTGGAGAAGCCTGTCCCGATGCCGATGCTCGTGGTATGCCCAGCGGCTGCAGAGGCATTCAACATGTGCTAGCGGGTAGCCTCTCTCCGTAAGGTAGCATACACCATTTCGCTGTCGGGAGCGGCGACATCTTCAGTAGGTCCCTTTTAATACCATCATATTCACTATTTATTGCAGCCAGTAGTTGAAAGAGGCAAGTGTCTTGATGCCGCCGTTGAACTTCAACAATATCCTTAGCACAGATCATAGGATTTGGGTCTCTGCGATCAATTTCTCTCCAAATTCGGTTTAGCACACTAAACACCCCTTCTAGGGTTCCATTTCCTTGCCTATATTTGTTCGCCTGAGTAGTTAAATCATAGATTTGGAGAGAATTCAATCCACTGTTGAAAGTGGGTAGAAGCCAATCCATAATTCCTTTGCTGAAGAGTATTCCCCCAAATCGGTTGACAATATCACCACTGATATTATCCAAAATCCACGAGCAAACTGCTAGGCCATTTTCCTCCCAATCAGAATAGTCTTTGTCCTCTTTGGCAGGAGCCGAAGGTTTGCCCGTCAAGTGGCACAGGCATCCTCGGCCACCGATGGCAACTCGCATAAGGCGAGACCGTAGTGGATAGTTCATGTTGGTGAGCTTGGAGATGATAACTATCAGGCTCTCGGTAGGCTGCATCTATTTAGGAAAAACGGTAAAATGTACTTACAAATCTGCCTAGTCGAGATGCATTTTTGGATCTCCCATTGGTGGTATTGTCACTAGTTGTACCTCCTTTCGATAGATGATGAGCTACTCTGATCACATCTCCGTATCGATCAACTGCTCTGATACTATGTTATAAAGCGGAATTTGGCGAGTAAGAATTTCTTCTATTCAGATTTTTTGTTATATCATATACACAATCGCGACTCTCCTTTATACATTCTTAGAGATCACTTATTTATGGTATGTTTTATATTTGTGGAGGAAATCAGGGTTAATAAGGTAGTACCCCTAATCATGGGATCACTTCCTTGTACAAGTCCATGATTTTCTCCGTTTACTATTCTAACAGCATACAGTCTGGGTAGAGATGAAATCCGGGCCATTGGAGAAAACCGGATCAGCAACAAAAACACAAGTTCAAGTGCTCATCACACCTATGGCGGGGCAACCGAGAGAAGCAAGTCTCATTCGATATATTTTCAAGAAGCCCCAATCTATACCTGATGATAAACATTTAAAATAAAGGGCAATATAGTTTTTTGGAAATAGCCAAGGGCGGAGGGAGAGGGGGTTAAGCCGGGCTCTAGCCCGGGCTCTCCCTCCCCTTGGGCTTATTTGTTTAAAATAAAAATTATAATAATATTTAAATATTTTTGTAATAGAATTATATTTTTTTATAAATAATTTGTATTGAAAATTAATTTTATAGTATATTAAATAATTTAAATTTTATTTTTCATTATTGTTTGAAGTGGTAAAATACGTTATTGTTAAATAGGTCAATTATTTTATAACCTCAACTTATCCACCCAAAAAAAAACATCGTCCCTCTAAAAAAAATTATTTTCATTCCTAAATTTTTTTAAAAAAAATTAGTCCCCCTATAAAAAAAAAATTCATAGATATGCCCTTGTAAATAGCATATTATGTACATTTTTATTCTTTAATAAAAACTAATTTTCAAAAAAAGAAGGAACAATAAGAAAAAAAACTGGTTCAATGATTAGAATTTATGAAGCATGATCAAATTACTATAATCATGATATTCAAAACGATTAAAAATTATGATCTTGCATATTCATTATTCACACTCCAAAAGTTTTCTAAACTCACATAAATTAAGACAATAATCGAATCGGCAATGTTTAAATTGCAATATAGATTAAAATAATTATTTAAGAAAAAATATTTTATTTTTGAGTATGATATAAAAAAATATATAATGAAATATAATATACAACTCATGTGCATCAATCACAGTTGTGTTTACACTTTTATTATAATTTTACAATCTAAAATTTAAGTAAAATAGTAAAATTAGTTAATAAAAGAAAGTAGATTAATAGAAATTGAATAATTAGATATTTTGATTTTATAAATATTTCTTTTTATTCTTAATTTTATATGGGTACTCATTCGGGTATCCAAACCCTACATCTTAAATCCAAACCCGTATCCAAATGCCATGTTTTTAATTGTATATTAAAATTGGGTATCCAAATCCTAACCAAATCCTAATTAGGTTTCACTTGTTTGTTCAGCCTAATTGCTTTATTCTTCTATGGGTCAGTTTGGTGTGCAGCTTCTGCACGGTACAAATAGGGTTTTCCGGGCGGTACCCGTTTTGTTATCCGTTTGGTGGCAAAAAAAGTGGCCTGCATCTGCCCGGGGTTTATGGGCCGGGCAGGGTTCGAGGGCGGGTTGCTCTGGGTTTATAAACCCGTTTCGCAGAAGGGTTTCAAAACCCTGCCCATTTCCCGCGATGTGAAATACCCAGCATGCCCCTGTCACTTTAACTTTTGGCCGCGCTTTCTGTTTTCCTCTCCGCTTTATTCGGCGCACGAAGTTTCTCTCGACTCGCAAAAGTATTTCACATCGCGGAGCTAAGCTGGGTATTCGACCACCTCTTCACCGGAGCAGATTTTACCGGTGAGCCTCCGCACTAGCCAGTTTGAGGGTTCGTGTATCCCGTGTTGTTCGGCTTCGTCGCTTGTGGGGGTATTTCGGTTGAATCCGGGGTGTTAGGGTTAGGTTGAGTTTAAGGGTTAGCACTTTGCATCCAATTCCAAAAGTGTGTGTAGGTTTAGGGTTTGAAATACCCATTTTCTTCTTCCTGCAGCTTATTGATATATGTTGTTTTAGTTGCGATTTTTCGTTTTCTGCTTGTTTCAGTCTTTAGGAGCAGAACATTCGGTCGTACAATTCATGTGTTCACTGATAAACCATGTCCTGCGCTGTGCTGTGATTATAAGCAGACTCCATAGCTGGTTTTTCTCTGTGTGCTGCGTTGTGCTGTGATTATATACACTGATGTGCTGTGTATGGTAAATAGGGAATGCCATAAACCATGTTGTTATTCGGTGGTTATTCTGATTCTGCTGTGATTATAAGAAGACTCCATAGCTGGTTTTCTTGCTCTGTTGTTATTCTGATATGGCAGTTCGTTGTCTACTGTTTTTCTGCTCCTGTTGTTATTCTGAGATTGTCATTCCGACTTCACTGCTCCTGTTTTTCTGTTTTCCTGCTTCACTATCCTGTGCCTGGTATTATTCTGCAACGTTTGGACGCCTTCATCCCTTTCTTGTATTCCAGGAACGATGGATGCTAGTAGCGAGTACGAGGTGACTTCCGAATACTTTGATGAAGACGACCTGCCAGTGCCTAGGAAGCCAAGCAGCTTGAAGCAAGCATTCAAACGACCACAAGAGAAGAAAAAAGTGCAGGCTGACAAGTTGGCAGAACGGGGCCACACGAAGAAGATGTTTATGAACCCTGACGAGGAAAAGGCACTGTTGGTTACCATGAAGGAATTGGCACGCGAGGGATGGAAGGCAGGGCACGGCTGGAGGCATGGAGTGCACGAAAAAGCAGCAATGAGGATCCGCCAGTTGGTGCCTGGTAGCGCTGTCAAGGGACCGAATGTGGACAACAAGCTCCATTTCTGGACTAAACAGTACCGGTTGGTAACTGATTTTGCGAAGCGAAGTGGAGTGTCAATAGATCCGGAGACACACAGTGTTGTTGTGGACTCAGAAGATATTTGGAAAGAGCTCCAGGAGGTTGAATTTATTAATGCGCGTTTTTTTTGGAATAATTATTATTTAACACTGTACCACTTGCTATATACTTGTTTGTACAGGTCGGCAGCGGGTTTTGTTCATTGAGGGGCAAGTTGTTCCCTTACTACGACCAATGGGCGGAACTCTTCGGGCAGAACAGGGCTACCGGATCGGGTGCAAGGGACCACAACATAATCCAAGCACCGGCGGACCACTCTCCAAATATCATGGACATGATTGATGAATTCGACGAAGATCCGGTGTTGCCAGCGGAGTCTGACTTGAAGACCCCGCATGCATCAGACAAATCAGTGTCCACAGTTGACGGTGCTCCTCGTGGGGGTAAACGTGTGCGGAAGAAACCAAAGGTCGAGATTGCGCCCGACTTGGAAATTCAGGCAGGCGAGGCTATCGGCAAGGTGAATGAGGTATTCCGAAACATACTGGCACCGAAGGACCCACCAGGTGATGCCTCTGCATTAGATACCAAAACAGACATATTGTTGAAGCAAGTTGAACAATTTCCGGAACTCACTTTTGGTCAGCAAGTAAGGCTTGTCGATCATCTTTTGAAAAATGATGGGCAGTACAGGATTTGGAAGCTTTTGGATGAGAACCGCCGTTCAAAGTATGCTCAAGGCTTTGCTGCTGGCGAGTTCAGTTGATCTGTAGGGTTTGTGATTAGTGTTGGGGACATCTGTTTATGATATTTTGGAACTTGCATATTTTGTATCGAACTTGCATATTTTGTATTGACCCTGCATATTCTGTATCAAATGTTGTGGATCTCATTATGTATTCGAACTTGCAAATTTTGTATCGAATTTGCATCTTTTGGAAAAATTGCTTGATGTTTTATTTCATGTATCACATAATAAAACATATGCGCGTTCAGGTATCGCAGAATAAAATATATACGCGTTCAGGTATCGCAGAATAAAATATATACGCGTTCAGGTATCGCAGAATAAAACACGAACCGTGAATCTTATTGAACACTTTGGGCCTCTGAACTTGGGCCCTTTTGGATCAAGCCCTAACAACAATCGGTTGTGTCCAGTTTGCGTGCCCATTTCGCAGATTTGCTCAATTGGTATCGCTCAGAACGCAAGCCTGTCGGATTTGTTCGAATAGCGTACCGGAACTCCTGAGCAGCAGTCGGCGTGACCTCCGCCTGCAGATCCGACGTCGTCCCCTCCGCCCACCCCGCCGCGTAAATCGGGGGTATGCGCTAACCCTCACATCTGGTTGCATCAATCCACAGCACACGCGGTTTTCATTTTGTTGTTTCGAATCGCTGCTCCATTTACGAATTGTTGTGCGAATAATCGAGTGTTGGAATTTTGTTGGGAGCACACCACTCGGGTGTTCGGTTGTTTTGCTTGATGTTTAATGTTGGTCGATTAATTGCAAAACATATTGTAGAGTTCTATGAATTTCTGAAACCCGTTTATAAAATCTCATTGATTTTTTTTGGCAAAACATATTACGCAAGTTTCTGAAACCTTCGTCTCCAGATCTCAGGGCAAGTTGTTCGATTTATGCAACCTCCAAAACTGATTTTCGTCCAGCCTGCAAGTATTAATTTGGTTTTTTTTTGGCAATGCTTTGTAGTACATCTTTCTTGTTGTTGCAAGTGTTTATTATTTCTTATCTGTTTTATTGTCAAGTGCCTTAGCTATGGAAGTTGCGAATTTCATATTATGCGTTCGGGCATTCCTCGGCGCGTTACCTATGATACTATATGTGGCTGCCTTACAAAAGAGAAGGTTAGAAACACGCAGGCGCCGCAAGCGCAAGCGTGATGGTTTGGAGGAGCCAAAATACTTAGTTCTAGATAGAATATCAGAACGAATGGCGTTTATAGAGCGTATTACGCAGGATAGCAACCGTGAGTGTTTCAGAAACTTGCGGATGTGCAACCAAGGTTTCGTAGAGCTTTGTAGAGTTCTAAAAGCACAATGTGGTCTGAAAGACGATAGATACATGTCTGTCGTCGAGAAAGTTGCCATATTCCTCCGCACACTAGCGCACCACCAAAAAAATCGCGTTCTTCAGACTGACTTTCAAAGAAGTGGCTACACAGTTAGCCTAGTGTTCCATGAAGTACTTATGGCAGTACTTCAGCTTGGAAGCTCACACCTTGCTCAACCTACACCGGTCGACGAGAGCACAACGGATAAAAGATGGAAGTGTTTTAAGGTATGTCGTTTCAGCGTTTTCAATGTTAATATTGTGTTGGTATTTAATTATAACTTTCATGTGCTTTTTAGGGCTGCGTTGGTGCGCTAGATGGTACATACATCCCTTTCCACGTGCCAGTAGCGGATCAGTCGAGATACCGTACCCGCAAAGGACATTTGGCTACAAATGTCCTTGGCGTGTGCGATACGGAATGTCGGTTCATTTACATCCTGGCCGGCTGGGAGGGATCGGCCGCCGACAGTCGTGTATTGAGTGATGCAGTAACCCGTCCAAACGGCCTCAGAGTTCAAAGAGGTAGGTCTTTCACAATACATATGTTTACTTGCTCAAGGCACGCATGTTGAACGATTATGATTGAAAATGGCAGGAACCTATTACTTGTGCGACAGCGGGTACGCAAATGGCGAGGGCTTCCTCACACCCTTCAGACAGACTAGATATCATTTGCAGGAATGGGGTCCAGGCAACCGCAGGCCACAGAATTACAAGGAGCTATTCAATCTGTGCCACGCATCAGCTCGCAATGTTATTGAACGTGCCTTTGGAATTCTCAAGAAACGTTTTGCCATGCTAAGAAGTCCTTCATTTTATCCGGTTAAGACGCAATGCGACATAATACTCGCTTGCGCACTTCTTCATAATTTTGTTATTAAAGTGACCCCACAGGACCCACTGTTGAATTTTCCAAACACACCCGTGGAGGAAGCGGGTAATGACACTGATGTGGCTGAGGAATATATACAGTCCGTGGGCTCCTCGCCAGGGTGGAATCAATTCAGAGAGCAACTTGCAACTGGTCTTTGGGAGAGTTATTTGCATAGGCGGAATAGGTAACTGCAATGACTTCACTACTTTACCGTGCACAAGTATGACTGTTGGGTTGTCTATTGTACCATGCGGTTTTGTTTGATAAAATTGTGTTTGGGTATCTTGATGTTTATGAAGGGTGCGTTGACTGTGGTTTAGAGGTGTCGCCCAGTTATGTTGGGCGTGTACCGCGCGTAACGTCTCGTATTCTATTTGGATTCAATGGTTCCTAAAACAGCAGCAACTTGTGTTTAATGATGTTTTTTACTTGAATTAGTACGCAGAATGTTTTTATTTGAATCAATAGGCAGAATGTGGCACAAAGCAATACCCATTTTTATGTTACTCGAACGATAAATAATAGGAGCAGGCTGACGCAAATATGGTGTTGAATAGGTTTCCAAAATTACATCCAATTCGTTTATTTCAGAGTGTTTTTCAAATACAAACCGCAATATAAAGTAGAAGCCAACAGGAATACTTTCCACCAGATTGTCCCTCCTGACACGTTGAGGGCATAAAGGTCAAATAACACAATCTGCGCCCGCAAACCCAGCGTAAGCCGGAGTGAACAGTTCAAATACCAAACGAGGGATTTCATCGATATTCTCAGAAACGTGGATGTTGCCAAACAGGAATGAGAACGGAATCCCGAGCGGTTCCTAGAGCTTTCCCCGAACCGGGTTTCATGCAACCCTGGCACCAAACTGACCCTATGCGGTACAGGTTAGGATCCAGAATTTGGCGAAAACAAAACAACCACCTGTACAGTTGGCCTCCTTAAGACATCTGTTATAGGCATAAGTGCATTTATGCCTTGTGCTCCTCACTGCTTTCTGTTTCAATAAGGTACAGATTAGGTTCTGAAGGATGTTCATGGCCTAGCAGAGTGTTCCTTCAAACTGGATTTGCTACGAAACTATCATGTGTCCTGACCTGGAGGTTCCTATCCCTCCATGACGGCAGTTATTCCATTGTTCCTCTGAAGATCAATACTTAACCATGCCTGGAGTTCTGATTCCCATAAAGTATTAAGGTCCTCGATGCATCTAGCAATGGGGACCCGCAGGCAAATAAGATTTGGAGCTACATGTTCAGTGCTAGTTCAGATGGAGCATGAACCATTAGGGAGTTCCTTATCAAAGACATCACCAATCAATGGGTGATACTTTCTAAATGATCCCTAAAACAGATGGCGTTTATCTGGACCAACAATCACGTGGATCACTATACTATGCGCTGAGAAAGTTATTCCTGGAAAGTATGTTGGAACCTATGATGCATCCAGGAATTATGAGGCATCATGCTATGAAAGGAGCAGTCCCAGGCAGAAAATATACGTAAATGGGGGCTGCTCCCTCAAGTGAAAGGGGCAAAAGAAATAGGTGGACAGTTAAGCAATCACTGCCTGTGAGAGCCAGTATCGGATGTCTATCCTTGCCAAACAGTATACCATTGTGTTGAGAGGAATCCGTCCCACACGGATTAGAAACCCACTTATAGAGGGGTTGAAATAAAATTACCCAACATAACTTGATATGAGGCCTTTTGGGGATATTAGCCCCAAGAACAAACCCGTGAGGGCTTCGGCCCAAAGTGGACAATATCTTTCAAGTTATGTTGGGTCTAGAAATTCTACATGGTATCGGAGCCGAGGTTTACCGTGTGGGCCTCCCCGTAGTGGGTCGTGCCCCAGCGAGGTGCACGCCACGCTATAAGATATTGTCCGCTCTGGGTATATCCGACCCTCACGGCTTTGTTCCTGAGGGAGCACCACGCATCCCCAAAAGGCCTCTTATAGAGTAAGGTTCAACCCAACATATTTAAACTTAACTTTCACAAGCACTCCAACCGGTGTGGGATGGACATATCTCAACAAGTTCAGTGTCCAATCCCATCTACTATCTTCCCATTTGCCTGCCTCAGCTAAAGTGGTATGATGGTATCCTTGGTTGTTGTTAGTGTATGTTTCTACCAGGGTTGCATTATTGCACCATTTATCCCAGAAACTTAATGCCATCACCACTGCCTACACTGATTTTGATATGTTCACTAAACCAATTTGCACTAAGTGTTACCTGCAGCTCATTCCACCAACGTGATGCATATTGATTCCCCCTTTTTCTTCCCTAGTGAATTCCCAGCTTGTGTCTGTGGCTTCTGTAATTATCTCAGTTCCCCCACCTTCAAGCAACCTTCCGTGCCATACTATGACACTAGAACTTGTTCTTGAATTTGTGTTTTAATGTTTGAGTTGGATGAAATTTAGGTAGTTGAGTACATGAAAACGCAGAAACATGTTGTAACATGTCTAATTTGGGGGTGGAGTGATTTGGCCCCTAATGATATCTTTTATTTACTTTTAAAAAAAATAGGAATTTTCGCTGTTTTGGTGGAATGAAACCTTTAATTACCAAAATATATATATTAAAAGAAATCCCAATCCTCTTTTCAATCAAGGGCTTAGGGTTCCCAAGTCCAAAAACTTTGATAATAGTCTGACTGTAGTGTTTCTTCCAGGAGGAAGTGCGAAAGAGATTTCTTCCGGAGGAGGAAGAAAAACAATGATAAACTTTAATAATATGTCTAGTAATAGTTAAATATTAGAAATATTAAAAAAATAATTATCGAACGAAAATAAAATAATTAGGAATGACGACTACTATATAGTTTATTGTATATTATTTTTTATAACTATATTCTTATATCATCTAATATTTCCATTTTATTTAATTTTACTTCATTTGATAATAATTTTTTTAATATTTCTAATATTTTACTAATAATTAGACATACTATTAAAGCTTTTCGTTGTTTTCCTAAACATTTCATTGTTATTTGTAGGGATTTATTATTATTATTATTTTATGAACTTACTAATGAATTACGTTACTTGGAGCAATAGGTTAAACAAGTTAGAAATGACAATTGGGATAAAAAAAAAAATATCACTTTTTTGAAACGTATGGAACTTACAGCAATTGTACAATTTTAAATTAAATTATACGAGATAAAAAAAAAAAGTACAACTTGTGGTTTTCTATGTAAATTAAAGTATTTTTTTATATGGTTTGTAGCATAACCAATGACAAGTTTGAGTTTGACATTTTTTATTAGTGTGAATATAGAACATGCATATGATATTAACCAAAATGTCCCCTTTCAAACAAACTTTATTTGTATTGAATCACATTCATATATGATGTGTATTTAATACATAGATGAGAAATACACGAGCAACATCTTATCTGGTACTGGAAGTTTCTAATTCCATTTCCTCTTTGACAATACCACCTTGAATCCATGTTTCGCATGAAGTATGACAGAAGGTGAAGGTATGACCTTGTGTCCCTCGACGGCATGAAATTTGTAATGGTAAATAAGCATGGAAGCCGTCATTTTCATCTCTGTGAAAGCCATCTCTTT
>JAOWBN010175469.1:0-17938 GCA_028565015.1 Pinguicula moranensis
TCAGAAAATCTGTCCAACAAAACCCCAGAAAACCCGCTCACGGTTTTGTTCACAATTTGCCTCATACACTGAACAATCGATCACTATACCTTATGGGCTACCTTTGTCGTTCCATGGGATTTCCAACGGCACCAAAATCGTCGCAATCGGAGTTGTAGAACTCCGGCAATCGTTGGTCAAAGTTGATTGTTTCCAAATTTCGCGAACAGCAGCGTTTTCATCAAATCTGATGAAATCGGAAAACTTCCCTAATACATTGACCACCAAACCATTAAGCTTTTGTTCCTATCTCAATAAGCTTTCAAATGACACCAAGATCATCACGATCGGAGTCCTCAATCATAAAAAATTTGCGGTAAAAGTAACGGCGACACTGATCAACGCGGGAAATTTGCTCAAAAATCTTCCCTTTTTTTCTTTAACAAATCTTGTGCCCAAAACATCACAAATCTCTCATCTCATATCATTAAGATCTCAATTTCATTGCAGATCTTGAAACACAATCCAAATATCAACAATCTCGCTCTGATACCACTTGTTGGGGAAAATATTTCAGAAATTTGTGAAAGCAGAAATAACAAAACAAGGCAACAACACAAGATTTACATGGTTCGTCCTGAAAGCCTACATCCATGGAGAAGAGGAAAATCGATCCACTAAGAAACAACACGTTCTTGTGATACAATAGAGACACAAAGAATAACTGGAAGATACTGAGAAAATCTCTCAAGTCCCGCAGACACAGAGAGCCACATCCCAAGTATCACATCTCTCTATTTTTCTCTCAACATGTCTCTCTCCTTTTTGTCTCTCTCTTCTCAACCCTAATAGTTAAGAAATCTCATATTTAATTAGCCAAATTCCTAACATCATTGGACATCGAATAATTAATATTCTGCTAAAAAAAATGTCATAGTAGGACTCAAATATCATTTAAAACCCCATTTTACAAAAGATACTTAAAGCTCCATCAAGAACAATCGTCGCAAAGGATGTTGTTGCACCTTATGGAGATAAAAGCATGCTTTGGGCATTGTCTTGTGGGCCAATCAAATGGACAACTTGGGCTTGGCCAATTTGGCTTGTTGGAACAAATTGGGCTTTGTATTTCTTTAGCCCAAACCCTTTGGATAAGCCCAACAATTCCATCCTTAAACTTAGTCAACCTAGCTCTCATCACCAACTCACTTGGAAGTTCCAAACGATCTTCGACCCATTGTGACGTCCCTCTAGCCACTTTGTCCGTTTCGCCCCTTTGAGATGCAACTCTAGTATCATCATGGGTTCGACCATCATAATGCATCTTCAAAGCTTTGATCATCTTGGCTATAGTCCATAGCACTTGGTGCAACTCTTTGAATGATTCCTCAAACCATTTGTAGGTGAATATCATCATTGTTCCTTTAGAGAATGTCCAAGGATCTCGAGCAAGTCCAACTCCGTGGTGTGCATCTTGGTTAATGCCATAGGCAACTAGGATCACATCACATTCTTCCAGCGAGAGACTAGACTTCCTTTGGGATCAGGGTGGGGTCATGTTTTGCAGTGATATTAATTTGTCGGGGTTGGCCTCGATTCCTCTTTCCGATACCATATAGCCCAGAAATTTCCCACTTTGGACTCCAAAGGTGCACTTGGAGGGGTTAATCTTTAACTCGTATTGGCGTAGAATTTTGAAAGCCTCTGCTAGGTGGTTTATATGATCGGCATCTTTCTTGCTCTTTACGAGCATGTCATTTGCATAGACTTCCATGGTTTGGCCAAGCTAAGCTTGAAACATTTTATTGATCATCCTTTGGTAGGTGGCCCCAGTATTTTTGAGACCGAAAGGTATTACCTTGTAGTAGTAAATACCTTCGTTTGTGATGAAGGTAGTTTTCAGTCGATCTTTGGGTGATAAAAATATATGATGGAATGCGTCCATCATACTCAGTAGCTCACACCTAGCGGTTGAGTCGATTATCTGATCAATGGGGGCAGAGGGTAGGAGTCCTTTGCACAATGTTTTTTCAGATATGTGAAGTCGACGCACATTCTCCATTTATTCTCGGCTTTGGGAACAACCACCACGTTGGAAAGCCATTCTGATTACTGAACTTTTCCACATATCGAGCTGCTAGGAGTTTTTGCACTTCTTCTTTTATGATTTGCTTTTTCTCAGCCCCAAAATGTTGCTTTTTTGTTGCACGGGATTTGCCTCTAGCGTGATGTTTAAACGATGAAGGGCAACACTCAGGCTTATCCTAGGTAAGTTGAAGGGGCTCCATGCGAACACATTGGCATGGCTTCTTAGGCATTGAACCAAATTTGTTTTGAGGTCGTGATCTAGTTTGGTGCCGATACGTACAATCCACTCTCGATCATTCTCTCGGAGGTAAACTTCTTTGAATTCTGGCGGCACTACGTGCTTTGGTTCTGCACCTTGGAATTACTTCGGGATTTTCTGTGGATCGGGAGTTGGTGCGGGCCTTTTCGATGGCAAGCGAGTACTTGTGGCAGACATTGTGTAGCAGATGCTAATGACTCAGCGGTTAGCTTTGATCTGTCCCACCCCATGTTCTGTTGGAAACTTCATCACCATATGGTAAGTTGATACAGTGTCCTTGAGTCGAAATAGGTTGGGTTGTCCCAATATGACGTTGCAAGAGAAAGGAGCTTCAATAATCAGGTAGGTAATGGGGATAGTTCTTCGTTGCCTTCCTTTGCCAAAAAAAATGAGAAGCTCAACTGATCCAAGGGAATTGACCTCGGCTCCTCCGAATCCTCGTAGGGTGATAGTAGTTTGGCAGAGGGCGGCAACATCCATTCCCATTTGCTGAAAAGCATCTAGGGATAAGAAGTCAGAAGCGGTTCCTTCGTCTACAAAGATTCTGTTGACGATGCATCCACCTATCTTCGTGATTACTGCCCGGATGAAAACGTGGCTCGTTGGTTTGGAGATATTTCGTTGCTAAACTTAATGGGAGGTCCTGGGGTACCAGATCGGGTGTAAGCTATTTGTTGAAATCTTTGTTGTTCCCTTTTTGAACGCGGTTTGTCTTGCCTGCTATGTCTCTAGTGATCATCGAGATGCGAGACTTTTCCCTTTTGGGTCATTGTTCTCTTCATCTTGTGTCCATACGAGGTTGGGTTTTTGAGTGTGGTGCATCCATTCCGACAAGTATCCTTCCTGGACCAATCATTCTAATTCTTCCTTCAGATGTCGACAGTCTTCTTTGGTATGGCCTTTTACTTTATGGTATTGACAGTAGTGAGGGGAATTTTTTCAGTAACTCTCTAGTTTTATTCCCTGGGGTGCCATGAGGAGACATGAGTGTTTCAATTGCTCTCAGGATATCCGCTCGAGGTGCACATAATGTGTGATACTCTATGTGCCTGGGTTTGTTGTCGTCAATTTTCTTACTGAATGTCAGGATGATCTATTCCCGGTGCTCTCGTCGGGGTGCCAAGGTCTTCGAGTCATTTGGTTATCACTAGGGGCTCGCCCCATAGGTGGGCATCCCCCCATTTCCTCTTGGCGAATGTATCTTCCACAAATGTCTCTTAGTCTCCCGTGGGTGGGTGGTGGATCGTCCATTAGGGCCATTGCAAGGGGACCGTATTGCAGCCCATGAATTAGGGTGCTAATCCTCATGTTGAGAGGTAGACCCGTCTCCGTACATGCCCGATTGAAATGATAGATATAGTCCCTGAGAGGTTTGTATGGCTTCTTTTGATATTTCTGCCCAAACAAGTGCACGGGGGCCTGATCGATATGTTGCTGGGTTGCAAAAGATTGAGAGAATTGGGATCAGCTCCTTAAAGTTCCAGATTGATTCCTCGGGGAGCGAGAGGAACCAAATTTATGCAGATCCAACCAAGGTTAAAATGAAAACTCTACAGGCGGTGGCTTCAAATATGGACGTCATTTCCATGTATAACATAAAGGGATTTAGGTGTTCTTACGGGTCGGCTTCCCCGGAATATTTAGGCAGCAGGTCTACTGTTGCGGGTGCTAGAGACACAGTTTCCTGCTAAATTTTTTTGCAAAAAGTTTTTCCCATGGTAACGGGCATTTGTGGTGCCAGATTCTTGTGGGAGGGCGGCGGCGGCCCGTGGGTACTAAGGTGAGAGATCAATTCCCGAATGTGACTCTTAAATTCATTCCTGAGATCAGATGCTAAACTGGTTAGATCTGTGTTGGAAATATTTAGCTGACCTGTGACGTGAGGAGGTGGAATTGTTGATGTTGCGACTTCCGGTGGAGTATGGATCCATGTCTTCTTTCTATGACTTTTAGTACAGATTCCCACAGACGGAGCAAAATGATGGAACACAAAAAATGTGCTTTTGTAAAATAGCCTTTAAGAAGTCATGTTTTATATAATTGACAAGGAATATAGAAGTTTTAATAACATTTGATGGAGAAAATCAAAGTTCTCTTATTCCTCCTTCAAATTGGTACAAAATTACAATCCCAATTTTTGGGGAAAATATTCCTTTACGTGAGAAGCCTTTTTCTTGGAGGAGCTCAAGCCCCTTCTTGTGTAAATTTCCATCCTCTTTTATAGTCAAGTTTTGGGATTTTGCTTGAGTTAGGTGTCACTTTATAGAGAAAAATCTTCTTAACAAGTCATAGCGCACCTAGCCTAGTAATTTTTTTGGGTAGCAAATTATTTCTTGATGGGTTGGGCCTTAAGTTTGGGCCTGGTTTTTGGGGCATTTTATTGGGCCTTAAGTTTGTTTCTGATTTTTTTGAAGAACAAGCGCACGATTTTTCTCCTACAAGCTCTACCTATATTCTACTCCTCTCCCCTCTCTCTCTTATACATAAAAGGATGGTCAAAATCGATCAAAGAAATACAAGTAACAAATCCCTTGAAAATAGGGATCTTTTGACCGAGTTTTTCTCTTGTTTTCTCTCAAACGTCGCTTTTATATCTTTTTATGTAGGTTTTCTATCAGCAAGTGCAAAGTAACTCCTCAAGTCTTCTAGAGAAAATTGTGATTTCCACCAAACTAGCAAAACTGCCCCAAACTATTTTTTTCAACTCTGTAGGTTGGTCGAGTTTGCTACTTCCAGCATTTTTTCTGAGCTTATGGTTTGATGAAATTCTTGTATCAGAGTTTCCGTGGGTACCTGAGCTGCATGTGAACATTTTGCTTCAGTTAGATTATGCAAAATCACTCTGATGTGATTATGGTAGTCCATGAAAAATGGTTCAGGATCAACTTGGCTTGATGCTACATTTTCTGGTTTTTTTTTTGCAAACTGATGTTCTGCTTTGGTGCAGCAGCTTCTGATCGTGATCATATGGGTTCATATCATCAACAATTGAGTGAGAATGTCCCTGAGTTTGTGTCCTTGATCGTTGGATTCAACAAGAACAAGATATCTCATGATGCTTGAAGCATGAGCAAGTGATGTCCATCTTCTTTCTTCTTCTTGTTGTTGCATTGATTCTTGTTCTTCTTGAAACTTGTAGATCGACATTGGCAGCCTTGATTAGGTGGTAATGCAGCATTTTTAGCTGAATTCTCTGAACCATACAATGGTGCAACAATCTTATCTAAAATATTACATAATAAAGAGATAAATGCAACAATTCATGCATCATTAGCATGCTTCAAAAGTACTCTATCAATGACGCGATGGAAAAACGGGTGGAAGCATTGGCAAAACTCGATCCGGCTAACCTGCAACTTATCAAATGGATAATACAGGGGATGAGTGTTTCACCGATGCTGATTCTTCCAACTATCACACAGGTGAAACTTGACCAACCAACTGTTGACTTAAAACTAGATGGATGAGCTACTTATGCCGGTTGGTCTCGTCGAATTGAGACTACCTTGGTGGGTATAAAATTAGGAAGCTATCTCACAGGGGATGAACAGGGTAAAGTGACTGCTCAGACTGATGGTTGAAAAGCAATTAATTCTCAACTGAAAATATGGTTGTTAAACTCATTGACTCTTACTATTTCCTCTTCGGTTGATGGCTTGGAGCTTGTTAGTGATATGTGATCTCGACTAAAAAATTATTACCCCAAAAAAGAGAATCAGATGCGCATATTTCAGATTGAAAAGGAGATTCATGATCTGGTTTAGAAAGATAAAAAAAAGTTGAAGATTATGCCGCTTGTCTCATCAAGCTATGAGAGGAAGTGGACTACTTGTTACCTGCTTTGTGTTGTAGTGATCCAACCTGCATGAGGACAAAGAATGATGAAACAAAGCAAACTATGAAGTTCCTGAGTGGCTTGAATCCGATGTTTGGCCAAAGAAGGTCTTTTTTTTTAAACTAAATTGTCCATTAAAAAAATCTGGCCTCTTATTGTGAGGTCCAAACCATGTACAAATCAGTGTCCTCCATTTGTTTTAAACAAAACAGTACACGATGCTTAAGAAAAACTTGGCATAAAAAGACAAGAAATAATGCCCAGTATTACAAGCTATGGTTAGACACAAGGATGGCCAAAGAAGGTCCATCCTTCTCTCTCAACCTACTATACCACCCCTAGACGATGCTATTACTGCGATGATACATGAGGAAAGTTAGATGAAATTACATTTTGAGTCCAGTGTTGTTTCGGGTGCCAAAGCTCTGACTACTTCGATATCAGCTACACGCACACGTGCTTCAAAGGGAGAAAGTCATAGTTTCTACAATTGTGGTGAAATAGGACATCTGATGGATTCGTGCCCACATCCGAAGAGAGATAGAGATCCTGGATGGAGAGACAGTTGTGGACGAGGGGGCAACCGTGGTTGGGGTGGCAAGAGAGGTGGAGCTTGAGGTGGTGGACTAGGAGTTTATCGCACACACATGACTGTGGATGCAAAGGATGATGAGTTTGAAGAAATAGGAGATGGTCCACCCACTGCACCAGATGCGTCTGGTAATGTGGCAGGTACTACTAAGGAGTTCAGTTCCTATACTCCTCTGGAAGTACCTTCCAGTGTTAAGACTGCAGATGGCCCCGATCGACTAGTGGTTGGTAAGGTACAGTACAATGCACAGACACACAAGGATTTTCCAAAGTTTTGTATGTCTTTCATTTCCTATAAACCTTCTTTCTATTAGTTTGGCTATTCTTGAATTAAACTGTGAAGTTATTTTTGATATCTCACAGGTGGTGTTCAAGGAGAAGGGGTCAGGAAATGTACTTGGGACTGGGGACATGACAGGACGGATTGTGGTACATGAATAAGAAGGATCAGGAACTAGCTTTTTCACTTGCAGTGGAGCAGTCTGAGCATGAAAAGAGGGTGACATACCAGCTAATTTGTTTCATAGGCGATTAGGTCATCCCTCTTTTTCTCTTATGAGTCGATTGTATCCTAGTTTATTTGTGCAGATTTTGAAGGACACACTAGTTTGTGATGCTTGCGAGTTGGGCAAGCATACCAGAAGCTAATATGTTAGCTCCGGTCGTAGGACTTCTCACATTTTTGGTGTGGTACATTATGATGTTTTGGGGGTCTTGCCCGACCTCGACTTTTAATGAATTTTGTAATTTTTTGACATTTATTGATTATCATTCTCGTGTGACATGGTTCTATTTGATGAAAACTAAGAATGAAGTCTTAGCTTGCTTTAAGGATTTTTACAAGGGAGTTCAACCACTATTTGGGGGTAATAATGAAGGTTTTGCGATCCGATAATGGTACTGAATACACAAACAAGCTATTTGCAGAATACTTATCAACATAGGAAATTCTACACCAGACCACTTGTCCCTATACATCAGAACAGAATGGAGTTGCAGAGAGAAAGAATTGTCATCTCTTAGAAACTGCAAGAAGTCTGATGTTTGAGATAAATGTTCCAAAATATTTGTGAGGTCGAGCGGTTATGACTGCTACTTTTTTAATGAATCAACTTTCATCACGGATTCTGAATTGGTATTCACCACATGAGGTATTAACGGGAACCCGAGGAGATTGGATCGAGTTAAGACCATTTGGTTGTGTGTATTTTGTGTAGAATAATCGACCTAATATTAGAAAATTAGATCCAAGAGCCATCAAGTGTGTATTTGTAGGATACTCAGTTACCCAAAAATGTTATTTTCGTTGGAGCCCAATTGAAAGACGATCATTTGTAAGCAAAGATGTTGCCTATCATGAGTAGGAGCCATACTTTCTACGAGAGTCATCCTCTCCTTTCGAGAACTCATCGACTGATGTACGACGTGAGGGGGAGGATATTATGACCAATGAGGTATAGGACGAGAGGTGGAGAAAAATGAGTCACAAAGAGACTCCACAGTTACAAACAGTGACTGTATGGGAGATCGCGTGTTCCTCTCCCCCACGGGACACAGAGTCGAGAAGTGATGGAGAAATGAGTCACAAAGAGACTCCACAGTTACGTCATAGGTACATGAGGAGGCATTTTCCTTGTCCCATCTTCTAGTACCTTGCCAACCTCGACTTCGGAGACAGCTATGTCACTGCCCATCACAAATCATCCAGCTACCCCAGGTGACATTATTCCTCTTCCCGTATCTCCCTCACCTCAGCCGCTAAGGCGGACTACCCATATCAATGCGGGGGTTCCACCGGATCGGTATGGTTTCCCTCATGATATCTCCGAGCATATTTTTTATTCTCACATATTACCTAGCCATAGGGCATTTATTGCATCTTTGGACAATATTTTTGTGCCTAAGTGTTGGCAGGCTGCAATGGAGGAGTAAAGGTGGAGAGCTGCCTTGATAGAAGAGTTGAAGGCTTTGACAAAGAATGGAACCTGGGTGCTTGTACCACTGCCATCCAAGAAGAAAACCGTAGGATGCAAATGGGTGTTCAATGTGAAGTAACATCCTGAAGGGTGGAGCCTACATCAGCTCGGCAAGATGTACATTGATTATGATGAGACCTTTGCACCAGTCGGCAAGATGAGTACAATCAGGACATTGATTTCCATAGCAGCAAACAAATGGTGGAGCCTACATCAGCTCGACGTGAAGAATGCGTTTCTTCATGGTGACTAGCTTGAAGAGGTGTACATGGACATCCCTCTGGGATTTGGCACGGAACAGGCAGAGGGGAAAGTTTGTAGGCTTAAAAAATTCTTATATGCCATGAAACAATCCCCCCAGAGCCTTGTTCGACAAATTTGGGAAGGCTATGGTAGGCATGGGTTATCAACAAACAAATGCTGATCATACTATCTTTCTGAGACATACGGGAAATTATATCACAATGTTGGTTGTTTATGTAGATGATATGATTATTACAGGAGATGATGAGAGGGAGATATCAGAGCTTAAAGTTAGACTGAGAAAAGAATTTGAGGCAAAAGATTTGAGAGAGATGAAATACTTCCTTGGGATTGAAGTAGCTCGGGGACCAGTGGGGATAGTACTATCTCAAAGAAAGTATGTCTTGGATCTACTCATGGAGACATGCATGCTTGGTTGCAAGTCTGCTAAGGTACCTATCGAGCAGAGAGTAAATCTGAGTACTGATGTCGGTGAACCTGTGGATAGAGAGAGGTATCAAAGATTGGTTGGACGTTTGATATATCTGAGTCATACCCAACCTGATATTTCATTTGCTGTGAGTGAGGTAAGCAAGTATATGCATGACCTGAGAAATGGTCATATGAATGCAGTGTATCTAATCTTGAGATACTTGAAAAATGCACCAGGAAAAGGATTGATCTTTCGGAAGAATGGACATATGGGCATTGAGGGATATCGTGATTCAGATTGGGCTAGCTGTGTTGATGACAGGAAGTCCACATATGGATATTGCATGTTTGTAGGAGGCAATCTGGTCTCCTGGATGAGTAAGAAACAATTAGTCATTGCCCGTTCTACTGCTGAAGCAGAGTACAGAGCTATGGCCCTGAGTGTTGGTGAGATGATGTGGTTAAAGTTCTTGCTAGAAGAATTGAAGATGGATGAGGGAGCACAGACGCAGTTGTGGTGTAACAACAAGTGAGCTATAAGTATTGCCACTAACCCGGTCCAACAAGACAAAATCAAGCACGTGGAGATTGACAGGTTCTTCATCAAAGAGAAGCTGACCAGTGGGCTTATGGAGATAAAACATGTGGCTACTAAGGACCAGACTGCTGACTGCCTCACCAAGGGTCTTACTGCGCGAGATTTGGATAGGCTTTGTAAAAAATGGACTTGATTGATATAATTCGCTCATCTTAAGTGGGAGTGTTGGTGTGGTAGATAGGATTAGTATTAGGTGGAGAAGAAAACTCCCACCTAACCTCCTCTATCCTCTTCTATCTGTATCCAAAAAAATCTTATCAAGAAGTATGTGTTATGAAAAATATTTTCTACTGAAACTCTCATATACCAAGTACATGGTGATTTTTGGTAGCGATTCAAAAGAGATTGAAGAAGTACGAAATTTATTTTTTAAAGAATTTGAGATGAAGGATTTAGGGGAATTAAAATACTTCTTGGGAATTGAGGTCCAAAGAACAAAAGAAGGGATCTTTATCTCCCAATAGAAATATATACTTGATCTCTTGGCTGAGACAGGGCTTCTATATTGTAAACCAACTGATACACCAGCAATACTGAATCAGAAATTACAAATCAAAGAAGGGGCAGAGTCGATAGACCAAAATAGATACTAACATCTGGTGGGCAAACTCATTTATCTGGCACACACTCGCCCTGATATAGCTTATGCAGTTGGTGTGATTAGTCAGTTTATGCACAAACCACAGTTTGATCATATGAAAGCTGCACTTTGAATAACATTAGGACATGGAATTTGTTTCTCAAACAATGGCCACTTAAATATTACAGGATTCACAGATGCTGATTGGGCAGACAATCCAGTTGATAGACGATCTACAGCTGGATACTTTATGGTGATTAGGGGTATTCTTGTGACTTGGAAGAGTAAGAAACAAAAAGTAGTAGTTTTATCAAGTGCATAAGCTGAGTTCAGAGGTATTGCACGAAGACTTATTGAAATCCTATGGTTGCGAAAGTTACTGCTCGAGCTGGGTCAACCAGTGAATGAAGTATGTCCTCTATATTGTGACAGTAAAGCTGCTATTAGCATATCTTGAAATCCAGTTCATCATGATAGAACTAAGCACAATGAGGTGGACCGACATTTTATTAAAGAAAAACTCGAAGAATGAATCATCGGTCTTTCGTTTGTGAGATAGAAGATTAACCAGCTGATATTCTTACAAAGGCAGTTACAAAATAGGTGTTCTCAAATACTATGAGCAAGTTGGGAATTGAAGACCCTCCAATTCCACTTGAGGGAAAGTGTTAATAAAGTAGGTAAGATTTGTCAATAAAGGAGGCGAGATTTGTCAATAAAGTAGGCAAGATTATGGGGAGATCACATTAAATGTAAAAGATAGTGATCCCTTGATTTAAGGGATCACATCTTATCTTCAAGGTATCTCCCATGATCTCCTATAAAACTATGTACTAAGAAGACAAGAAATATATCAAACAAAGAGAAAAGAAACGTTTGATAAAAAGCTATCTATACAAAACTATCTTACCCATCTATTTGGTCGTCAGTTTTTGTTGATTTCATAGCCAATTTAAGCAAAGGAGCTGCTGTAATTGATATGTTTAGTTGAGTTTTAAGTGCGCTGGTTGATGAATTGATAAGCCTGGATTATCCACGCAACAAGGATGAGGTTTTTATTGCTGGCAGAATCAAGGATGCTATGAGAATTCAATGCATGCCACAGATTGTTGGGGCCTGGTATGACATTGTCTCAATGTACAGGAATTCGAACCCTGAGCTTTGCTATAACGTTTTATATTGTATGAGGGGCTATGTTGCATGGATTGACATTGGGCTGGTTATCAATAATGCTTTCACTCAATTGTTGTTTGAATTAATGCTGACTGAAAGCTCACCAGATCAGCTGCGTGCTGCTGCTGCTGGTGTTGTTCTTGGAGCAGTTTCAAAAAGGATGGATCCCAAAAGTAAGATTGCTCTCTTGCAGAGACTTCAGATGAGAATGGTTTTTGGGCTGGTTACAGAGGATTGTGACACAATATTATTGTCTAATATGGCTTCTTTGCTGACTGGTTATGCCACTGAAGTTTTGGAATGTTCCCAGTTTTTGAGCTCAGAAGATGGTAAGGACGTTTTGTTGGAACTCCTAAATGAAGTTATGCTCTCAGTGTTTTATGTCATACAGAACTGTGAAGTTGATTCTTCTTTCAGCATAGTTCAATTTCTCTTAATTTATGTCGGCACAATGAAGAGCCTTCCTTCATTGACAGAGATGCAGATGCATCATCTGGGCCAGATATTTGAAGTGATTCATGCACAGATTCGGTTTGATCCGATGTACCGCAGTAATTTGGACATCTTAGACAAGATTGGGAGGGAAGAGGAAGATAGAATGGTGGAGTTCAGGAAGGATTTATTTGTGTTGCTCCGCAATATTGGTCGTGTTGCACCCAACTTAACTCAGATATTTATCAGGAATTCCTTAGTCAGTGCTCTTTCTTCTCCAGACGAAAGTAATGCTGAAGAAGTTGAAGCTGCTCTTTCCTTATTTTTTGAGCTTAGAGAATAGTTAAGTGATGGCAGAGGTATACACCACCCAAATGTCAATGTCAGTCGAGAGTCTACAGGATACAGTTACGCAGGTTACGAGGATGGGTAGCATGCCAATGGAAATTCCAGGATCTGAAGATGGCCACATTTTTGAGGTAAATTATTGCTTTTATCTTTTTAATAAATAGTAAATTAGATAATTGATGCTTTTGTCTGAGGTTGCCTTTCAGCTTCTTCAGGCAATTGGATTGTTAATTGGGATGTTAGAAGTAACCCTTGAGAAGCAATCTAATTATCTTTCTGCACTGCTCACTCCACTTTGTCAGCAGGTTAAATTTTGTGTCTTATTATTTTGGTGTTATTGGTGTTAGGCATTCTGTGAACTTCCTTTCTCTACTGCTTAGAACAACTTTTTGAATATCTTGCCTTAAAGAAAAACGTAATAACTGTTTCGCTTAAGTTGAATTTATGCTTCTCCAGGTAGATAGGGCACTCTTGAATGGAAAGTCTCAGAGTCCTGAAGAATTGTCTTTGCGGATTAAAAGTATCATCCAGACCATTATGGCCATTAACGCTCTTAGCAAGGTTTAGTTGATTTTGAAGTATCTTTATTTAAATTGCTTGATTAAGTTGGTGTCATTTCTGTTTTTCTCCTCCTGATTATGATTCTATATGAATTTTTTCTCCAGTTAGGTTGAAAGAATCAATGGTTTTGATATATAATGGCAGAAAGTTTGTTCTATTATATATTTGTATTTTGCTAGAGAAAAAGCTTGCAACTGCCTCACTAGTTTCTCATATACCTATTGTCTCTTGTTGTAGACAAGACCATAGTTTGATCGCATCGTGATACTTATATGTGACTTTTTTCATCCAGGGTTTCAGCCCCAGGCTTGTAGCAGCTCGCCCTACAATTGCTCTCTTATTCAAACAAGTAAAACCATGATGTTAGGATATTATGAATTGTTTGTTATTTCTTCTCAAATGCTCATTCAACCAGCATCATTTGGTATATGTAACTATTTCAATTTCATCTTCTGGATTCTGGTTTCCACGAGAAAGTTGCGCCCCCGACGCCTTTTACAACTAGTCGTTGAACTATATGTGTATGTGTATATATATATATAATTGCTTTCTAGGTCATACTAATTAGAAATATGCTTTTGGTTGATGAAGCTATGCCCATTTGTATCTTAACAGTACTTGTAGCATTCACACTCTATCCTAATAGTTGATTCTTTGGTACAGGTTTTAGATGTCTTCTCTGAAGTACTTGTTGTCTACCCTCAAGTTGAACCCTTGAGGTTTAAGGTAAGAATCTTTTTTTATGTCATTTTTTTTACATTACGAACTTCTTCTTACTTACACTTCCTTATGCTAGGTAACATCTTTCATTCACCGGATGGTGGATACTTTAGGAGCTTCTATATTTTCATCCCTTCCAAAGGCCCTGGAGCAGTTGCTGACAGGAAGTGAGGTATAATGTTATGGTTTCTATATCTTTTGTTCAGTGACTTTAATATTCCAAGTGATTTTATACTTCTTAATTAATAGTTGCGAGCATACGTGCATCAAGAAACTGAATGAATAGTTTGTCTTGAAGAAAAGCTGGGGATTTGTCACAATAAAGTCATGTTTATTTCAATAAAGCCCTTAGGCATATATAGGGTACATCTTGCACATAGGTCCCTATACTAATAACAAATATCATTACTCCCTCTCAAGATGGGCGAAAGATATCCACTAAGCCCATCTTGTTACATAGTCTCTCCATGTCAAGTGAACTAAGACCCTTATTGAGACCATCAACAACTTGCTCCTTGGTGGCTACATGCTTATGCTCAAGTAGTCCACTGTTCATCTTCTCCTTGATAAAGAACCTATCGATCTCCACATGTTTGGTCATGTCATGCTGCACGGGGTTGTTGGCAATGTTGATTGCTGATTTGTTATCGCATCACAACTTCATTTAGACCCCTAGGTCCATCTTGAGCTCCACCAACATGGATCTCTACCAGATCATTTCTGGAACATTCTGGGCCATGGCTCTATACTCTGCTTAGCTATAGAGCGGGCAACCACTGATTGTTTCTTATTTTTCCAGGAGACCAGATTGTCTCCTACGAACATGCAGTATCCAGATGTGGACTTCCTGTCATCAGCACAACTAGCCCAGTCTAAGTCACAGCAGCCCTCAATGTTTAAGTTCACATTCTTTCGAAAGGTCAGTCCTTTTTCCAGTGCACTCTTCAGGTATCTCAAAATTTGGCAAGGCTGCATCCAATTGACCTTTCCTATGATCATGCATATATCCGGATGAGTATGGATAAGGTATATTTCCCTGTCAACCTGCTCACCAACCTCTGCACTCAACTTCGACTTTTAGTCGAGCACACTAGCAGGCTTGCAATCCAGCATACCCGTCTCCTTGAGCAAGTGTAGGACATACTTCTTTTAGGACAGAACAATCCCCTTTGGCTCACGAGTCACTTCAAACCCTAGGAAGTACTTCAACTCTCAAGTTCACCTCAAACTCCTTCCCTAGCTACCCTTCAGGCTCACAATCTCATCCTTATCATCACATGCGATAATCATATCATCCACATACACTGCAACCATAGTGATATGACCTTCATCTCGACTAAAGAACTCAATATGGTCGGCATTGGTCTGCTTATACCCCATGTCAACCATAGCCTTCCTGAACCTGCCAAACCAAGATTGAGGAGACTGCTTCAACCCATATAAAGACTTCTTGAGCCAATAAACCTTACCAGCCGTCTCGTTGGTGCCAAAATCAGGTGGGATCTCCATATAGCTCCTCCAACAAGTCACCATAAAGAAAAGCATTCTTCACGTCAAGCTAGTGCAGTTTTCATCCTCATTTGCTATGGATACTAGAGTTCTGACTGTGCGAAAGTCTCATCATATTCAATGCCATAAGTCTGGCTGTACCCCTTCGCAACCAACCGCGCCTTGTAGCTCTCCACTCGACCCTTTGCTTCACAGTAAATACCCATTTGCTTCCAATTGCCTTCTTGGCAGGTGGTAGTGATGCAAGTTGTCAGGTCTTGTTCTTTATAAGAGCATCAAACTCTTTCATCATGGCAACTTTCCACTTTGGATCTTTTTTTGCAACCTGCCAACACTTAGGAACAGAGAATGTCCAAAGATGCAACGAATGCTCCATGTTTGGGTGATATATGAGAGTAAGAGATATGGTGAGCAATATCATGTGGGAACCCGGACCGATCATGTGGGACCCTCGCATTGGTGCGATTAGTCTGCCTTATCGGTTGGGGAGTGAGAGAAGTGGGGAAATGAATCATATCACCTGAGGAATCTGGGTGGTTTATAGTGGATGGTGAGGGTGCCTCTAGAGTTGAAGCAGGCAAGGACATGGGACATGGGACAAGCGTACGCGACTCTCTTGTCTCCTTTCTTTTCTGCCATTGATGCCTCGTGTACACTGACGGCTTCCCCTGAGCCTGAGTCATTCTCTCCCCATCCAACTCCTCATCATCCGACTCACTAATCGGGCACGGGATGTCCCCAACTCTCACTATTAGTGGCTCCCTCCCTCGCCGTATATCCCCAGTATCTGACGAGCCAAAACTACAGATACCCCATGGGAGAAGTACGACTCATGCTCTCTGAATGTGACAATTATGCTCACAAACAATCTCCTCTCAACTCGGCTTCAACACACAACCCTTTTGAATAGTGGAGTAACCTACAAAGACACTTTTGATCGCCCTAGGATCCAGTTTACCTACCTCAGGTCTATTGTCCTGTACAAAACACAGTCGAAAATCTTCAAAGGAAGAGTATCTGGGCTTTGTATCTTTCCATACTTGAAATGGGGATTTCCACTCTAGAATCCATGAGGGCATCTTGTTAATCAAGAAAGTGACTGTCATAATTGCTTGGCCCCAGAGGTATTTTGGAACATTAATCGCAATCATCATACTCCAGGCAACCTCAAGAAGATAGCGATTTTTTCTTTCTGCTACCCCATTCTGCTCTAGTGTGTATGGGCAAGTAGTCAGATGCTAAATACCCTGAGATGACAGATATGCCGCAAATGCCCTGTTGGTGTATTCTGTCTCATTATCAGACCTAGAGCCTTCACTACTGCTCCATACTGAGTCCTAAGCCCTTTGTGAAAATCTTTAAAACATGCAAGCACATCACTCTTATTCTTCATAAGATAAAGCTAAGTAACACGAGAACAACATTCAATAAAAGATACAAAATATTGAAATCCATTGAATGTTGTGGGACAAGGACCTCATACATCAAAATGTATCAAATAAAAAATACAATAGCTTCTACTACTAGAGCTAGCATACGAGCTCCTGGTGTGCTTGCACAACTCACATTCATCACAAAACAGATTGTATTTGCTAGTTTTTTCAGATAAATTGGGATACAGTCGATTCAAAAGCGAGAAGGGTAACCCAAACGCCTATGATGAAGTAGCACTAAGTCCTCCACACTTCTGTCTCATCAAGATCTCCCTACTAAGGATGAGAGGGCTAAGTCCAATACCTCTCGATTCATGTACCACAAGCCACTACGCCATGTTTTAATTCCAATAATCTTGCCCGCCCTTTTCTTTCGAAAGGTCACCTTGGGAATATCAATCAAAATAGTACAGTTTAGTTGGTTTGTAATGACATTTATAGATATAAGATTTACAGGAAAAGAAGGAGCATGTATGACTTTGGACAAAGTTAAAGTGTTGGTACATTGCATTACACCCTTACCAATCACTGGCTCATCCGTACCATTGGTTGTTTGACACTTAACGGAATTGTTAGGCAAGTATAGGAGTTAAAATTCCCTCGTAGCACCCGTCAAATGTCCTGAAGCCCCGGAATCGATGATCTAATCTTATGATCCAGCAGTGGGGAAGGAGGACAGAGCAAGTGAGTCACGCATACCTTTGGGAAGGGAGGGTAGAGCAACATTACATGAGAACGAGGATGAGCTGGATGCGCCATCTCCCATCCCTGCAGCCTTCAGCTTCCTCTGGAGCACCTCGAAGAATGCTCGATCCTTCATAGAAGAGACAATACTCACCACAGGCTCTTCTTCCTCATCATCCACTATCAGTTTGGTGCGATAGCCTCCTCGTCCACCACCTCTAGCACCAGCTCTACTTCCGCCACGACGACGTTCCCTACCTCCAAACCGACCTCTCCCACAATAATCTCTCTATCGGGATAACTTAGGGTGGTATTGCATCAAGTGGCCTATTGATGTGAACCCTTGACGAACTTGTGTCAATATTTCACAAACGATCGATATTTCAAGAAAGAAAAGGGACGAATTTGTTGTTCCTTAAACCTGATGAACACGATTTGTGTCACCCAACAAAAGTCACGATTTTGTAGAACGAGACGCCACAAATCAACCCCCTGAA
>JAOWBN010175480.1:0-17935 GCA_028565015.1 Pinguicula moranensis
CATATACTAGATATGAAGGGACAGGAGATGTCCATCATGTACTGATAACGTCATCAATAAAATGACAGTTTTCGGGCAAAAAAAAATAAAAAAATAAAAAAATAAATCATGAATGGAACTCGAATTGGTGTCATGCATGGGACCTAGGTATTGTTTTGCATGGGTGACTGTTGTCTTGCATAGGAGGACGTGAGTGTTGTCTTGCTTTTGCATTTGCTCCTTTGTCCGTGACATTATTTTGTTTCATGCATGATTTCGCATGCATCTTCAATTAAACCAAAACATGCTAACGGACGTGGTAAGGTACGCTACTTCGATTTGGTCCATGCTTGGTTTCACTTGCATCTTCAATTCGACCAAAACATGAGGGATTTAATGGGCTCGGGTGCGCGTGCATTTGGACTTTCAATCCTTGCTTGTTTGATGCCCATAGTTATTGTATTAATCTAACACATCCATCTTTGAATTGTCCGACTTGTGTCCTAGTGATGGGTTTATTCGGTACCTTTCGATAATCCCTTGTCGCCTCGGGTTGATGCTCTGCTCTTTGGATGGAATCATGGGTCGCCTTGCTTGCCTTGTCTCCTCGTGACATAGCATGGAGTATGGCACTTGGATCCATTCCTTGATCGATCCCTCGATCCATTTGTTCCCAACTCTCGTCGTCGGCCCCTTAGATCCAAGGGTCTCATGTCTTTCCATCGTTGTGGTGTGCATCTTTGATCGCACCATCCCCCCACTCTTCAAAAGGATTTATCCTCAAATTCGTACAGGAATCAAACACAAGCTAATTGGTCACATTAAAATATTTGTAGTAATTGATATGAACCTAGCTAACGTGTGACTAAACACAATACCAAATTGTGGGTTTAAGAAGGATAAAAAATTTGAACGTTGTCAAATACTGGACCCGCCATCTATAAAGAGGTGAGAACCAAGCTTACGCATATTTCTAGTAAAGACGTTATACAATGGTCCAAGAGGAGAACTTGTTTTAACCTAAATCAAGGAACAAGTCTTGCTTAACATCACTAAAACCCAAAGCAAAGCTTTTGATTTGTTAAAATAAAATCTTATAAAAGATTGGGAGGACGCAAGTCTCACAAAACAAATATTTTCAATTCAAAATCAAGTACAAAATTTTGCCATAGAATGGCCCTTTTATAGGCCATGTGATGTAACTTCTGTTACTCCTCAAGCTTCCAAAGTACATAAGATGACGACCAATTTCCTCCAGGTTTGAAGGTGTCCAGGCGTGAATGGATAGTCAAAATAGCTTGATCCAGCAGAGGCGTGTTGTGGCTGTTTTATCACAGTCCATGGCGCGATATCCAATAGTGATGTGTCGGTTGTTGGCTCGGTTCTCTTGGGTGCTCTTGCATAACTAACTGAGACAAAATAAAAATAAAAACAAAACACATCATAGTCCAAAACCAAATTAAACCAAAGTTCAAGCAACCAAATGAGCAGATTAACCAGATGAATCAAAAATGCACAATAGATGATGCACATACACCCCTTCCCAAACTTGAACTCGACTTCAGTGGTGAGTAAATATAATGCAATAAAAACGTTACTCCCCTGAGGTAGTCGATCGTTCCTTAGTCAGATGCAGACAGATTTACTTTTGCTTTTGAAGCCGAGGACTCATCATCAGCCTCATTCTCTTTTTCCTATTCAATAGCAGGAGTGGGTGGTGTGATTTTCAGCAGTGGCAAATGTAGTGGGCTGACTAAGGACTAGAAGCCTTGAGTTGCCGCCATTAGAACAAGATTTGTGTGGATGTCAGCAAAGCAGCTATAGGTGTGATCCATGACCACTCTCCGGTGGTCCTCTATAGATGGGTGCTCTACTTTTGGTGCAGCACTTGGGGCTTGCAAGTTAGTGATGTGGGGTACGACATGGTGAATGGGAGTTTTACCTTTCCGCTTTGAACTGGCGGAGTAGGACTAACTGGTGCACGACGGCTAGAGGGCTCTGGCATGTCTTCTAATTTACTCCTAATTCTCTCCTAATAAGCACCTCGTTTAGACAACAAGGCGTCTCCAATACCCGTGATGGTTGGCATCATCTTCTCCTTTAGTGGCAGAGGCACCCCTGTCTCCAGGAATAATGCCGTGATCAAAGATGAAAAATGAGGGGAACCGAAATGTTTATCCAAACCCATGAGGTGCTTCATTATGTTCGTGTAAAGAATCTTTCCCACGTCAATTCACATCATGGTCTCGATGGCGTAGATCAACAATAATCTCTTAAGCTAGACATCCGTGGTGTGAGTTGTGGGCATCTCTTTCGTGAAAATGAACATGTGCCACAACACAGTGTTGGAGTCTCAGTCGTCTTTAGTGACACCCAACTCGATGGACTTTGGCCCTGTAGATTGCTTCCATTCCATGACCGGGGAACATAAAAATCGCCACTTCCTTCAAATATCGGCCATCTTTGAGAAAGCAGGAGTACTCATCCTCTTCAATGTCCGACTATCCATATATGTCATTTATTGCATCTACGATAAAGAATACCTGACTGCCCCGAACCTAGACTTTCCCTCGGTCGGGCATAGTACGATTCGCGTAGAACTCACACAACAGATTTACTGAATAATACCGTGGGCTATTAAGGAATTTTGTCCAACCCTTATCGTTCACCACAAGGTGAAGACTAGCTAACCCCCCCGTAGAAATCCCATGTTTATTAATCACATCTAACACTCCCATAGCAGAATTGTAAAATTCTTTGTCACACGTGACTTTTTTGGAACCATTGTACCTTAGCTACTAAGTTTATTATGCCACTACGTGCAAAGAAAACGTGTTTGGGATAGCTACACATACCCCAACTAATGGCGCAAACAATAGATGCAAAAATACGACCGAAAGACAGGTTTGCAACTGTGTTGTGCAGAGACTACTGCGTGTGTTAAATGTTTCTTGCAGTGAGTGTGAGTGCTAGGGTTTGGGAGTGAGTGGGAGGTTTTCGGCTTTTATACAAGCATTTAGGTTTTCATTTGACTGGCTTTCTATGGTAAATGACATCATTTGCGTCCCATCAATCTAATTGCACAGTAATTTAACCGTCAAACCAATTTAAGAAAATTGCGGATAGTTGTAAAAGTGCTAAGTCTTCTCGTAATTCTTATAGTGACAATGATGTTCTTTCTTTGAATAGATGGAGCCATGACTTCATTTAAATATATCCTTATAATCCTCCTTTTCGCTAGTTTTCTCCTCTACTGTGTTCTGCATCATGGAGCATAATAAAATCATCATTTTCATCATTTGGTTAGCTACTAACACTAGATAAAAGAATGCAAATAAATGAAGAATATTTGGAACTATACAAAAGAAATTAAATAATGAACAAGAATAAACAGCAACATCACCGAAATTAAACCTCATGATAGTTCATAAGAAATATGAAGTGCAATGTAAATAGAGAAGGTGTTGAAGATATCCCTGTTCTGGATCAAATTAGCTTGGGGTGTCTCCCAAGGAGTGCTTCTTTAACGTCACTAGATTGGCATCCATTTCCTTCAGTTCTATTAATGGATGGTGGCGGTGTTTTGCATATTGCCATCATCAAGATATGGCTTCAATCTCTGACCATGTACCTTAAATGTTCTATTTTCGTGGTAAGAAATCTCGTGTGTATCCCTATGTGATTCTATTCCCATCACCATCTGATCTGGAAAACTATCTTGGATGGGAAGTTTATCATAGGTAGGTATCATTGGGAATTTTTCCTCGAGGCGTGACAAGTGGTCAGCAACTAGATTCTCGGATCCATTTTTTTCCTTTATATAAAGATAAAATTCATGCAGCAATAAGACCCAACAAATCAATCTTGGCTTGGCATCCTTTTTCACCATGAGGTATTTTATCACTGAGTGATCGGTGTATACTACAACTTTGCTTCCGAGAACGTAGGTCCAAAATTTATTGAATGCAAAGACTATGGTCAAGAGCTCTTTTTCAATTGTTTCATAGTTTATCTCAGGAGTATTTATTGTCCTTCTTGTGTAATAGATTGTGTGAAATATCTTATTGTGGCGATGCCCTAACACCGCACCCACTACATAAGCGCTTACATCACACATGATTTCAAAGGGTGTGTCCCAATTAGGAGCACGAACAATGGTGGTAAGTGTGATTTTCTCCTTCAATGTGTTAAAGGCTATTAAGCTTTCCCTACCAAATTGAAACGAGGCTTCTATCTCTAGCAATTTGCTCAAAGTTTGGGTGATATGGGAGAATTCTTTAAAAACTTTTGGTAGAAGCCTGTATTCCCTAGGAAACTTCGTACTCCTTTGATTGATGATGTTGGTGGTAGTTTGGAAATTAGCTCGATCTTTCCTCTATCCACTTTAATCTCCAAAATTGATACCTTATGTCCTAACACAACACTTTCGTTCACAATGAAGTGACACTTTCCCAATTTAAGACAAGATTTGTTTCCTTGCAGCGTGATAACATGTTATTGAGATTGGCTAAACAATCATCAAATGAGGATCCAACCAATGAAAAGTTGTCCATAAATACCTCAATAATTCGTTCGACCATGTTAGAAAATATTGACATCATGTAGCTCTGGAACGTAACTGTGCATTGCACAAATGGAAGGGCAGACATCTGAATGCAAATGTACCATAAGGGCATGTAAATGTAGTCTTTTCTTTACCTTTTGGAGCAATATAAATTTTAATGTATCCAGAATATCCATCGAGGTAACAATATAACTAATGCCCAACAAGCCTATCTAGCATTTCATCAATAAAAGGAAGTGGGCAGTGGTCCTTCCTCTGTTCTTTTCATGATCAACTCATTATTGTCATTTGTTTCCACAGTCATACCCTCTTTTTGGGAACACATGGAAGGGGGCTGGTATAACTGCTATCTGAAATGGGGTAGACCACCCTAGCATCTAACCACTTCAATATTTATTTGTGGACACTTATTTTATGATTGGATCTAAGTGTCGCGACGCTGCAATGGCTTGCTTGCTTCCTTCTTATAGTAAGATCCTGTGCATACACACGGATGTGTAGATTCCCTGGATGTCAACGAGAGTCCACACTATGGCATTCTTAGTAGCACTTCAATTAAACTGCTTTCTTCTTCCTTAGTAGGGTGCTTTAGATAATTATTGGAACTGTGCAATAAGGGCCCAAAAATGCATATTTTAGATGTGGTGGCAACGTTTTTAGCTCAAGGGTTGGTTCTTTCTCAAGGAAACTTGTTTGAGTGGCTGGTCTTTCTCCCAATTCTTCAAAATGACCTCTGTTCAGGGGTTCACTTGCTTCCAACCATTGAGTGTACTCCATTACTATTGGTTCTTCCAGTATGGCATGATCCTCACTAACCAAGCAATCTTCAAGTTCATCTTTATGATACTCATACCCTTTTAGAGGCATGTGATCTGTAGTTTCAATACTTGAGCAGCTTTCTGGATATGTTTTTTTGGTTAAACCAAAATTCATTAATGATAAAAGTATGTACAAACTTTCTTACTAGGTATAAGAAGGTATAAAAGAAGTATAGAAAAAATAGAAACCAAATGTACAGGAAGAATCGAAAATACATGGTACATGGTTCCACCGTATAGTAGTGTAAAGGAGTACAAAAGAGGTGGGAAAAAGTGATCACTTCAATCTCAACTATTCAGGCTGATATAATGACTACATGAGTCCTTACCTTACTAAAAACCCACCTCTTCTTGTATACCTTATATCGTCAAGGTCAAGATATTGCTGCAATAGTCCCACAAGCAAAGACTTAGGGGGTATCACAACAGTGATCTGCTCACCTTCAACTATGTAGGCCACCAAAGGGCTACAGGAGTTTTTACTGTAGTAGTTAGCAAAGCTCAGCCTGTTCACCTTACAGCATCATAGTCCTATGATTTTTATCACTTTCCTTGCTCCTTTACCTTCATTTTAAACGTCTTGGACCATGCTGGAATCACTCAACCTCAAGCTCCTTTCACTTACACAAGGACCCCATTAGCACCTACTAACCCCTACCTTCACCCGAGTCACTAGAGGATCATCAAAAACATGCATGCTGCAGTGTTCACTCAGGCAGAACACTACAGGAACACACGATTTGAGTACAAATTATTGGGACACATCAGTTGTGAGCTCTGCAATCTGCCACTCATGGTGATAGTCTAAGAGTCTTGTGGGGAGCAGCCTGATGCGCTGGGGAGATAAGCTGGTAGGGAGGTGGACCATCTGTAGAGGTCCGAATCACCTTTATAACCTGTACCACAATGAAGTGAAAGGATAATTACATATGCATAAATAAAGGACTGTGGTGGCAGGGGAGACTTGACCATTTTGCTGTCTCGGATGGGTCCTCCTCACATGGAGACATCCTGCGTCATATTCTTCCCAGTACACAGGGGAGGGTAGCTCATGTCCAGGAGGGTTGATGGCTATAATCATCTTAGAACTCAAGCAGCAGCCAATCAGTTAGAGAATAGGGATATAAAGCCAATTATCTTATAGATCTCAATCTCATCCACAGTGCTCGTTGGATGAGTTGGATTGAACATTGCACATTTATGTCATGGCTTTGGACGTGGTAGTTATTTCTTTCCTCCCAGATCTGCCACAACATAGCTGGCCAAACTGATTTCCACGCATCAGTAATGATGGCATCAGGTTTCATCACCAAAACAACCTGGAGGGATGGCATGGAATGTGAATTTGCAGCAGTTGGGATAGGTGTTTGCTGCTGGTGTTGTGGTAGTAACCACATCTAGATAACCTTACACACAAGAGAAGAGAATGGGCATGTACTAAATAGATGCACCGAATTTTCCTGACCTGCCAGGCAGTGGGTGCAGGTTATATCATGCTGCTGGGGAATAATGTGTCTCTGCTGGAGGTAGGCTTTCACTGGAAGGGTATTTTGGCAAACTCTCCAAGCCAGGATCATTTCCTTCATGGGTGAGAACTTGCTCCAAATCCTATAGTTGTTTTCAATGGTCTTTAAGGAATATAGTGGCTGATCTGACTCAAACAATGCATTGTAGGCCCCCTTGACTGCGTATCTCCCATCAGTGTGTCCTTCAAAAATATAGTGATCATCTCCTGAGCTCTCTAGTTTGCGGTCCTACAATAGAAGAAGTAGAGTTGTTTGATTAGACAGTTCATGGGTACACAGATATCTTCTCTAGTAAAATGTCCAGGACCAGCAGTTTGCTCCCCATCTACTAGCAGTTGCAATACATAGGTCCTGGTTGTTGGATAATCTGAAAAGTCTTGGAAATGGAGTAGCTATCCTGGAATTGTTGAACCATTTTTCCTTCCAAAAGAAATCACTCCCACTTCCAAGTTTGATCTTGATGGCTTCTTGGAACCATGTGTTCTGCAGAGTATCTTGCAGTTCCTCCACCATGAAGAGGCATATCCGAGGCTTCTTCTTCTTCCTCACATTACTCGAGTGGACTGCTGGGGAAGTTTAAATTGCCTAAAGCCTCCTACTGATAACACACCAGCTTGGCCATATTTTTCCAGGAGGATCTCATTTGCTAGATTTTTAACACCTGAGAGAATTTTTTCACCACATTTACCTAGCATGGCATAGTTGAAAGAGGCTATATTATGCACTCCTAGACCCCCTTTGTCTTTTGGTTGGAATATTTTATCCCAGGAGAGCATGCCAATTTCCTACTAGCCTTTGAGCTGCTCCAAAATAAGTCCCTCTAAATGGAAACCAAGTTTTTTCAAAACCATAGGAGAGGCTTTATACAATGCAAGGTAGTGAGTTGGTATAGCTGCCAGAACCGAGTTGATGAGAACCAGTTTACCTCCAGATGACAGATGCCTCTGATTCCAAGAGCTGAGATCTTTTTCAAACCTGTCAAGCACTGGAGTCCACTTAGTTGTTCCCCCTATTGGGAGACCAAGGTATTTGAGGGGAAGGCACCTGGTTTGGCAGTCTAGGTAAGCTGCCATTTCAGCTAGCCTCTCATCAAGGACATTTAGGCCAGCTAAGTGACTTTTCTAATACTAAGACCCGAGATAAATTCAAAGTTTTGCAGGATGGCTTTGTAAGTCTTTACAGTATTCCAGCAAGCCTATCCAAACAAGGGAGTGTCATCAGCAAATTGAAGATGAGATAGGGAGAACTTACCTCGGCCAATTGATGGAATAAGGAGCTTCATCATGCTGACTGCCTGGTTGATCATCATGGATAAGCCCTATGCATCTAGCAAGAAAAGGAATGGATATAAGGGGTCTCCTTGTTTATGGTCCCTCGTGGGGGTAGAATGCAGTAGTGGGGCTACCATTAACAAGTAGAGAAGCTGAGGCAGATTCTTGGAGCTTCTTTGTCCACCATTGCCAATTGTTTGGGAAGCCCATTTTAGCCATGACATCCTTTAGGTACTTCCAATTCATAGTGTCAAATTCGTTTTCAATGTCCACTTGAAGAATTTTGGCAAGCACTTGCAGTTTTATCAGTTCATCTATAGCCTCATTTGCCACTAGGACACTGTCATGTACTTTCATCCCACGAATGAAGGCCATTCGGTTGTCAGAGATAACCTCCTCTAGTTCAGAAGGTAGTCTGTTTGCCAGGACTTTACATATAATCTTAGGCATGGATCCAATGATAGTAATTGGCCTATAATCATAAGCTACAAGAGGTGACTCAAATTTAGCAACTAGAATGATGTGTGCAGCATTACTACCTCAGGAGAGCTTGCTGTTTTTGTAAAATCCAAACATCATTTGGTAAATATCATTCTTCATCAGGTAGATAAAGTGCTTGATGAACTCGAAGTTAAGGCCATCTAGACCCAACTCTTATTGAAACTGCAGTTCTTGATAGCAAGCACTGTTTTAGTTTCATAGAAAGGGGTATTGAGTCTTTGTTTAGCTACTGGAGAGCGGGTTTTGAAGACCATGTTGCAGATCTGAGGTCTGGAGCAGAATGGCTCTGTGAATCTAGCTGCAAAGTGATCCCTTATGCATTTTTTCATAGCTTCGCCTTCATCCACCAAGACATCCTCAAACCAGATGCCACTTATCCCATTTCTTCTTCTATTTTTCCTGATGCACCTATAAAAGATTGCAAAATTAGCATCACTATCTTTTATCAAGTTTAAACAGGCTTTATGCAATGTTTGGCTGTCCAGGTGCAGTGTTATCCTATCAATCTCTCCTTTCAGCCTAACAACTGCATATGAGTTCAAACCATTATCAAATAAATCATTCTCAACCTAGAGTTAAAGTTGATTGAGATCTGACAGCTATTATTTTCTTTCCGATGCTAGGTCTAGTAAGATTCCAATCTCTAATGCTCATTCTAACTGCTTTGATGTTTTCTTTAATGATCTGGGTAGTATACCTATGTGCACTTGGGGTATTCCAGATACCATGGATGGTTGAAATGTAGTCAAGGGGATCCAGCCATCTATCCACGACGTTTAGGGGCTTAGGACCCCAGTTAAGGAGTTTAGAACACAACTGGAATGTACAGTGATCAAAGTCATTTCAGTCCAGTCCAGTTTGAATCCAATCAGCTTCATTTTCCAGCCATCTCTGCAAGGTGGCCTTGCTGGGAGGGGCCTTTCCTTTCTCGCCTATCCAAAACTGCATTAAAGTCTCCCGTTACACACCATTTCACCTCACTTCTTCCTGGATATAACTCATAGATTTCTTCCCATTGATTTAGTTTAGATTGTAACTTAGCGGGGCCATAGACATTGAGTATTACACTATACCTCTCCTCAGTGTTCCAGTGGCCAGTCCCTCCGAAGAATCCCTCGCCATAGAGAATAGATATCTTGAAAAAAAAAATCTTATTCCAAACACAGGCAAGGCCACCAGATTGTCCTATAGATCTACTAAATATCTTATCAAATTTTGAGTCAAACCACATGTATTCACAAAGATTTTTACCAACTATTGCTAACTTAGTCTCTTGCATGCTGATGAAATCGACTTTCTACTGGGCTATTAGTTCTTTAACCCTCTTCCTCCTACCTGGATTCCCTAGTCCCCTCACATTATAGGTGATAAGTTTCATAGGAGGGGCTTTATCTGTACTAGCAGTTGCCTACCAGAGACCATGTTGCCCTTGGATTTGAGCTGCTTAGAGTTCAGGTCCATGAGCATACCATGGCATATATCAGGGTTAGGGTCATTGGATATGCCAAGGTCCGCACCAATACACATGTCTAATTCAGCTTCAGCTCTTATGTGATCCATGGACATGGAAGATTCCTTGCTAGGTAGCTCACCATAGGGCCATAGTGAATTTTGGTTAATCAGATTCTTAATCCAATTATCTAGTGTGGCAATCTCTTTCTCGTGCACTAAGTCCACTGCCTTGCGAGTTTGGCTACGGGTTTTAGGACTTCCTCCCCTGACTTTGGTCTTCTTAGGTGACAGGGTTGATGTTACCTGTACCCCAAGGGGAGGGAAGTCTTCTCTCATACTCAGACTCCTTTCAACCACCTACCTGTTTTTCAGGACTGAGGATCTGAACCTCGACCTGAGTATCACTCTGTTTTAACACTACCGGGGGATGGGAGCATCATTCTCCTCTAAGCTAGCCACATTCCCTGGGACCACAAGTTCAACCGAGGTGGTGTCATATATTTAAGGGGGAAGGTTATGTATTGCAATGGGATCACCTAAGATCACAGATGAAGCAACCACAGTCTCTTGGGGTAGCAATTGAGAAAGGGATTTGGTCCACCATTGAAGCTTGCCTGGGATCCATGAACCTGTAGAGACATCACCAACTAGATGGTCCGGGCATTTGTGTACTTTATCATGAGTGGGTGACCCGACCATTTTATTTTGAGTATCCAATTTAACAAGAAGCTCCATAGCTGATCCTTCTGAGTTCCCTAGAGAGATGTTTGTCTCTCCTTCAAACGCATGATCAATCCATTTAGAGCTGAAGCTCGTGTTATCATACAGTTCATTATCCAAGTCGTCCAATATTACACAATTAAACTTTGTGGCATTCTTCTGTACATGAAGCAGGCATGGATTACCATCTATGGTGACATTAATTCGAGTGGGGACCAAGTTACTCAGGGGAACTTCAATAAGAAGTTGGGCAGCCTCCAGGTATAGTCTTTTAACAGTGGTGTCAACAATGTGTATCAATCTGCCCATAGTGCTAGCAATCTTCCCCATGGAATCACTATCCCATGCATGTAGTGGGATGCCATATATCTTTACCCACATAAGGCGTTTGGGAATAAGGGTCACCCGAGCACTGCTCATTGGCACAAGTGGGCTATTAATATAGTTTAGCATCCAGTCTTTATCATTAGAATGAACGTCCTTGAGGTCGACCTCTACCTCTTCCCACAAAACAATTCCTGAGGCATCACGGAGCTAACAATTAGGCTTAGGTAGCCTGCCCAACGAAGAGCCAGCTGGAATTCCCAAAGGCCATCCATAGATTTTAGAGAGGCAACATAGATGAGACTAGGCCAGAGGTCTGTCTTAGACAGTAGACTGATGCTGAGAGTAGGCAGCACAGGTTCCACCTTGGACCTGGAATCAGAGTGGTCTAAGCTATTTGAGGCATCCGCATCTTGCCTAATAGGTACACTCCACTTAGTAGGAATCCTCTGCAGCTTATAAGAGGAGACAACAGGAGGCAAAGAAGAGTTAGACAAAGAGGAGTTTTGGTTGGTCTTAGGAGGGAACTTGGCTAAGTTTATACTCAGTTTAAAGGAAGCAAACCAAATGTGCTTGAGCTGGAACTATAGTGCTTCCATATCCCGGACGTTTTTGACTTCAGCATAAGAAAAGGGTATACAATTCTTGCCTAACTTTCGAGCAATTCTCAGGCTCTTTAGGGACACTTGGCTCCCCAGTTTTTCAAGTAGTCACTCTAATATCGTGGAGGAGCAGTCATGGGGGAAGTTTGTGATGAAAAAGGTAGAAAGTCTCGTACAACCTCCGCTGGGTACAGCTCCAATGGCCAGACGCACTTGTAAAGGGCATACGTCCTTCACACTAAGGGACTCAGCATATGATATTCCTTGTCAACATTCCTCAGGGTACGAGGATTGGTTGGTGCTAGTGCTTTCCCGGTTCGAATTGCATATCAATGCATTTTCTTCAACTGATGGGGTGGGATTTACCTGGGCGAGGTTGAAGTCATGGGGAGTGAGAATGGAGGGAAAAGGGTGAAGGAGGAGGAAGGAACATTGGTAAAAAGTCCTGGCACAGGAGACAACCAGGGTGAAAGGTAGGAGAGTGATCGGGAACTCACGGGCGTGGTACTATTCATGACAATCGCCATGGAGGTAGAAGACATTTCAAAATCTATGTGGTGAAAGGAAGTTATGGAACCAATTTTTTCGAGACAGTTTTTTGGATGGTTAGGGTGTTTCATAGCTTGAAATACGTTGAACTTGACTTATTCTACATACACTCTTAGCTCGCCTCTTTGCACATCAATAATGGCTCCTCTAGTGGCCAAATATGGCCTTTCCAAAACAATGGGGATATCATAATTGATGCAACCCATGTTGCACCCGTAGACACACCTATGGCCGAAGCTATCAAGGAGGTGTTCCAATGGCGTAGCAAGCCTTTGAAATTTTCCGAGCGTCCAATGACATGAGCTAGGCTCCTAAGATTCAAAGAGGGCCTTGAATTGCTGGTCCAAAGTATTAGGGTCAAACCCACAAATCTAAAAAACACCATGGAGATTTTGTTCCATCAAGTCCAATTGATCAAGTCCAAACTCGAGCCCAACATGCAATGATAAGTCAACTTTGCCATTCTCCATTTGTTTACTTAATTAGCCCGTTCGAGATGGCCCGAGATCACGAAGCCCATGCCCATGAAAATCTAAAACAAGGAAGCTTCTAGAGGCTTCAAGACCATCATCTCCATTCGGTTAAGGAGGAGTTAAATTCATGATATTTGAAAGGACTCAAAACCCTTCAAAATACGTGACATGAATAATGTATCTCCAACTCAAACGCCATGGTCAAAGATAGCATTGGTTATGTTCATGAACGTTATTTAATGATGGTGCATGGACTCCCTTGGCAATATAAGGAGACCTTGGTTGAACATTTAGCAGTAGCTTTGTTTACATTTACAAACTTGTGAGATATAATCTTCGATGTTATTAAGGAAATGGGGAAGGTGTCGGGTGTCTTAAATAATTTTTGGATTGTAATTTTTGGAACAAGATGGACAACATTTTTGGTAGTCCAGGAGAATATTTACTAACTTTGGTGCGTAAATTTTATGCAAACATGGTAATGGCTAAAAAGAGGAAGGTATATGTGAGAGGGTACCTTGTTCCATTTAGTGCGACGGCCATCAACGAAATCTATGAATCACCTGACATTGATGGTGACAAGTACTCTCAATACATTGAGAGTCAGGAGCTCAAAGAGGTAGTTGGTTTCCTATGCGTACCGGAAATGAATTGGAAGAAGGCCAACAGATCTAAATCTATAGAGTTGGGCGTAAATTGAAATGATTGTCTCCCAAACACCATGCTCTAGCACTTGTTTATTGGCATGAGGATGATGCCTACTACTCACACAGCTGATGTCAAATTGAAGAGGCTCCTTCTTATCTATTCTATTGAGACAATGATGACGATTGACGTGGGATAGATAATCTATATTGACATAATGGAGTACATTGAAGGACTGAGCAAGCGGTCTAGTGCCCTACACCTCCCATCGCACATTACTGTGTTGCAAGTAGTGTTGCAATCAAGACAACCTTGGTCATTTCTAGCCTTCCCCCACCAAGCCATTTCTAACCAAGTAGTGTTGCAATCAAGACAACCTTGGTGAAAACTGAATCACTTAGCCCTTCCCCAGCCACATCCAAGGGAAAAGGGAAAATGGCTACATCCAAGAAAGGGCCCCTTATTACTTATGTGTAGGTTCCCATCAGCACTTCAAAAGCATATCATCCAATCACAGAGGACCATTGGGGGGTGGTCATGGATCATACATACAGATATTTTGCATCCATCCACACCAATCTGGTTAGGATGGTGGCCACGCAAGAATCTACTATCACATGATCCTGTTGTCCCCTTCACTGCTCAAGATCACACAGCGTGCCCGTGCTCCCACCATTCTAGATGATGAAGAAAGTCAAGATGACGAGGAATCCTTGGGCTCTTATGAAGTGGAGCCAGTAGATCTTTCTACCTCAAACTGAGAATCATTGGTTGCCTCAAGAGAGTATCGTTCTTAACTTCCTTAACTTATTTCTCCATTGGGGTAATGTCAATTTTAACTTTGGAGAGGTGGTTGGTTGGGTTGCATGCTTTCTTAACCTATTTTGATTAAAACATCATCATTATATTGTCATGCTTACTTTTCTTTCGCAATTGTTTATATTTTGAACTATGTTTTGAACTTGTTTAATTTATGCATTAGACTATTACTTTTATTGTGTTTGAACTGTACTCTGATTAGTTTTGATGCATGTTGATTCAACTGACACCCATAAACTAAACAACATGCTACACATGCTAGGGTAATGGACTTTTGAGGCAGGATTGCATGACTAGTTAAGGGACTAGCTAGTGGTGTATAGTAGGGGACTAGATAGGCTGAAAAATACAAATTTGAATGAAATTATGGGTTGGATACGGAATCTAAAGGATTCTTCATCTAGAAGTATCCCCTCGGAGCCTAAACAAAATTAGGACAAGCTATGGATAGGAAAAAGCAAAAGCACAAAATATGCCAAGAAGAAATGCACACAATATTCCTTGGGTAAGTACGCATTTCTAGATGTACTTGAAAGAATGCAAAGCTACCCCAAAGAAAAGAAAAGAAAGATTAACTCATGTAGAGAAAATCAAATGCTCTTGAGCCAAATATAATAGTGGTCAATCGCTCTGTGAAGAAAACATGAAAAGCTTCAACGAATGTTTTTGGGTAAAAGAGTAAACAACTAGAAATAAGGTATATCTCTATCGCTAAACACCTTGGCATGAAAAAAAGTGAGGAACGTGAAAAAGGGTGAAGAGTTTACGTAACAGAACCATCCAAACTATGGGCCAAAGACAAAAGAGTTTACCGAAAACTTAGCAACCACATACCAAACTTGCAAGAATCTTAAGAGATATGTAATATCCCCTCAAAGTCCATAGCACCAGCATCATAACACAGTTGTTCCCTTTGCATCAAAGAGACCCACTATTGAAATATAATTGAGAAAATGGGGGGTTGGAGGCTTTTTTTTTAGGACAAGTAAAGGCTTAAGTTTGGGGAGGTTGATAGGCTTCATTTGCACCCACTTATTACATGTCTTTTTCCTCTAAAGTTGTCATTCCACAATAGAAACAAACACTTTGATATACTCATTTCATATCTTTTGAAAGGGCATAACATAAACTTCACATTAAGGCAAAAACAAGAGAAAAATCTTCAATAGAGTGATGATGCGAAAACACTTGTAGCATTCACTACTTGCAAGTGTACAAGTCGCACAAGTAATACAGTCAAGAGAAGGATGTTGAACCTTGAGGATTGTGGTTAACAAGTACTAACATTAACAAGTTTCATACAAAGTGAACTAATGATGAAGAGGTTGTTTTTAATCTAATAGTTAATCTAAGGACTACGCATAAACGGAGACAAGTAAATTGCAATAAAGTAAGTTTAGCACAAATGTAATGGATAGAGACATACAAGGATCGCACATTCACCACTCGACTCCCTCAGGTGGGTTCATAGTTAGCATATCATGCGTCGCTCCTAATTTTGTGCCTACCGGATTCTCCTCTACTAGGCATAAACCTCTCTCGAGACTGAATGCCCTTCTTTGTTTCACCAATGAGCACCTCTCAAATGTCAGATTAAGAAACCAAAGACTTCGCTTGCAGGTAATCCTCACATGGTAACATCGATTCTATAGGAATTCTCATGCTATAGCAATCGATGTGGGTTTTGCTATGCCTAGCATAGCTTTTGCCTCTCGACCTCTCACTACTCATGAATCTACCTATTTGGCCTAACATACATAAATGAGGATTAAAAATAGCAAAACCAAATACAAGATTTAGTGTTAAAACAAGATAAACATTCTACGTTCTCCCGAGTTCATTAAGGCTACATTGCACCACTGGACCAAGAGTCTTAGACAATGCTTAAAGCAAGAGCCATTCTACGAATATCAAATATTGAGCTCATCATAGTGAACAACAAAATCGAAATCAATCTCCATTTAGCACGAACAAATGATCCCTACACCATTACTTTTTGTACGTGCTTTAGCTCTCTCGACTAAGATGTTTTTGTGCTTTATATACAATGTCCAGCAGCTTCTTTCGAAAGCTTGGTCCAATCAAAAGGTAGATTTATCCGCTTACTGGGTTTGGTATACGCTTAATGTGTACAGGTACCACCATGCAGGATTGTTTGGGATAAGAATTGGTGTCGTGCCCTGAATTTATGGGGCAAAACCTCTACTTTTGGGGTTGTTTCCGATTTTTTCTTCTAAGTGAGCATTGAATGAGTTGTTACTGCAAAAGAAGGAAAAATGGACATAAAAGTATGTCCTCTCATCAATATTGAGCCAAATCAGACTCAAATAGTATGCATTAATTCGGTATAAAATTGGCTTATCAAGTGAGGCAACAGACTCACATCCTACAGATGGAAAAAAAATTGTTTAATGCATTTAGGCGGGAAAATGGATCACCCTACTTGCATGGTAATTAATGGGTGGACGATTGCGCGCCTGGTCGTAGAAAATATCTTCGATAGCTTCCTTGCGAATCTACCAAAGTGCACACACATATAAAAGGTAGAAATTGGATCCTTTAAAACATTCTTGGCAGAGACTAAAGAGGGGACGACCAAAGAGAGAACAAAGCCGACCAAAGGGAGTGTTCTAAACTATGGTTTTCACTTTATTTTCCAGTAGGGAAACTTATATTTTGATTATGAGCTATACCTTCTAACTAAGTCGAGATGTAGCCCTACGTATATGTTGGTGTGATGGATGTGTTTTTAATGTTTAGTTGTTTGATTTAATACTATGGTTGTTTGGTTTTATTACTTTTCATCTTAAACTGGTAGTAACTTGACGACCAACTATCAGTACCCACGTTAGTTCAAGATTTAAGAGAGGAGAACTAGCTAGATTACCGTAGAACCAACATTGAGCCTTAGAATGCAAGATTCGAGAGATGAGCATTCATGGAAACAATGCCATGCGAGTGGATTTCATGAGGCAAATGCCTCTTGGCAGGTCGTGCGAGATTTGGGAGAAGAGCATTACCATGTCGAGGGAGGACTTTGTGGGATAGTACCTCTCGATATGTTGGGTGCGAGATTCAATAGTGATGACCTGCATCACAGCATGAGATGGCTAATTCCTTAGAGAAGTTACTGTAGGGGCAAATCCAGTAGACAACTAGGTTGACAAATCTAACAATCAAATTGATTAACCATCCTCAAATGTAAGCATGTAGAAGTGAAGTCAATGCCCTAGATCGAAAACCAAGAATTTATCCTTTACTTAGTGTTAGGTTAACAATTGAAATATACCAAAAAGATGTATTTAGTTTACTTCGCTTTCAAGCATTGGACATTAGTGTGAACTCCATCTAAATTATTGTTTGCCCAAATTGCATGCAGACCATCTATAGTTGGTGCTTATCTAGTTCAATCCCCATGATTCGACACTCAACTTTATCGCTTTATTACTTGTTGCGACTTGTACACTAGCATTTTTTGTTGATGCATAATTACCAAATCAACCCAACACCTAGATGGAAAATACTAAACTTGTAAAGAAATGCTTCAGGAAGCACTTTGAAGCAAGGTTCACAGAAGTATCCTGCAACAGATCCAAGTTGGCAAACATGCGCTTTAAGACATTATCCTCATATTCAAAGCAAGAGCTTCTAGCCCCATTCTCAGATTCTGAAATATTAGAAGCTATCCAAAG
>JAOWBN010175490.1:0-17934 GCA_028565015.1 Pinguicula moranensis
CAAGCTAAAGAACCGAGGTCTCATCAGAGGTCCAAACATGTAATGAGAAAGTTCCACTTGATTAGAGAAATCATAGAGAGGAACGATGTGAAGGTAGATAAGATCCCTTCGGAGGCCAATGTGGCTGATCCCTTGACTAAGGCCTTAACCCAGGTTAGACATGAACAACATGTACAATCACTCGGTTTAAAAAGAATGAGTGATTGGCCTTAGTACAAGTGGAAGTTTGTTAGTGTTATATCCTAAGGCCAATCACCTTAGGCCTATGTATTAACACTTTAATGTTGTATATTTTTTTTTAACCCGAAAGTTTTGTTTTACTCAAAGAAAGATACACGCCAGCTCCTGGCACTTCCCAAATATACATGGAAGAGGATACATCCCCACCTCCTTAAAACCTCTCTTTGGCAAACCCCGGGTAAGGAAAATCCAAAGAGAGGAAGGAGTGTGGCGTCATGTGTCCTCTTTTAACACAATGGAGAAATATACAAAGAATTATGTCTAGCTTGAGGCATCCTGTCAGTGTGGTAGGATTTTTTTTTTTTTTTTGTAGTATTTTGCTGTGATATCCCGATGCAGTATGGCAGCGGTTGTGATTGGAAGATCTTCGTATGCTGAGAAGAGGAAGTCATGGTTCGTAGCACCCCACTTTGCTAAAGAGTCCGCAACATTGTTAACTTCTCTGTGGTAGTGTTTAATTGTAATGTTTTGAAAGGATGACTGAAGTTGTTTGATCCTTGTATGTTGTGTCCTAATTCTCCACGGGTTAGTCTTGTTGTTGATTAGAGCTTGCACCAGTGTTTCTTAATCAGTTTCCACCTCAAGTTGTAGCTATCCGTTGGTATGACATAGTTGCATACCAAATAATAGAGCATTGGCCTCGGCTTCTATGCTTGTGCAGGATATATATTTATTAACAAATGCCATAAGCATGATACCTTTGTGATTTCATATAATACCTCCTCCACCAGCTTTAGAGATTGAAGAGCTGCCATCGGTATTAAGCTTGATGAGTGGTGTCATAGGAGGAATCCATTTCACTACCATTATGTGTGGAGGTTGTGCAGGGAGGAGACTGATTTGTAGTGCCCTAAGTATTTGCTGCGTCTGAGTATCCATGGCCATATTAGTGGATGTAGTGCACATGATATCCTGTAGTAATCTAGTAGATGAGTGAATAACCTAAGCAAAGGATAAAGGGACAGACTCAAACCTCATCTTATCTGAATTTCCAGACTTCCCAGCAAATAATAATAGGAATCAACCTTCTTACAGTTTACGAGCAACTGACAACTCCTTCACAGGACCTTGTCTGTTTAAGATCTTTTTCAGAGTGTCCAAATGACAATCCTTAGGGAAGTTTGAGATGAAGTAGGTTGTATCTTGTTGTTCGATAATGCTTGGGCCTAATCGTTTTTGAACAGGGCGTCTAGAGGGAAGCAACATCTCAGAGTAGCTGAAAGTTTCTTTTTTGGGTAGGAAAGGTGTCATCCCAGCTCGGATAGTGGCTCTTCTGATCCATTTTTGTTGGTGGGAGGGGATGGACCAAATGTTCATACTGGGACGGGGAGAGTTATCCAGCTAAAAGAGGAGATTCGTAAGACTGCGGAGCTAGGAGAAGACTGAGGAGAGAACGGTGAGGCATTTTGAGCTAGGTGAAGAGTGGTGAGGTGTGGTCCGAGATTGGAGGTGGGAGTGGCATCGGAAGGGGTAGGGTTTACTGTATGTTGCGCGGTGGACCTTCCGGGGCGTGAAAGTCATCTCCGGGAAGAGGGGAGATTGTATAGACGATTAACGCTGGCAGGGACGGAGAGGAACAGTTTGACGGAGAAGAGGGTCAGTGAAGAATCGATGAGAACTATTCATGGCTGGTCGTGTTGTACGGAGAGAATCAGTGAGACTGAGAAATGGAGATCACACTGAAAGGGAGATTACTGCTTTCAAGGACTTTATTCATGATATGTCCCTACATGACTTGATGATAGAAAGAAGGCAGTTCACCTGGTATCTTAATTCCCTAAGATCTATGAGCAGAGTGGACCACTTCTTAGTGAATGATCATTGGTTAAGCCATTACAAAACAAGGACACAAAAGGGGCTGGACAAGGATGACTCGGATCATTGCCCGGTTGTATTAGTTTTTCCTACCCTAAAATGGGGGACTAAACCCATGAAAGTCTTGGGTATATGGCTAGAGGATAAGGACTTAATCTTATGGTCGAAAAGATGTGGAATTCCATATGGCCAATTGGCTATGCCAGCTTCATAATTAATGAGAAAATCAAGGCTATCAGAGCTCGTATCAAAATTTAGAACATGGGAGGCCCAAGATATCTTCTGGCTGCAAGAAAGGTAATGGTGAAATAGCTGTCTGATATGATGATTGAGGTAGACTGCAATGCTACATATCTCTGAGGCTGAACAGCAGAGCATCCTAAATCTACATGATAACTGCACAAACTCACAAGGAATATAGACAGCATGCTCTATAAAAAATCTAGGATAAACTGAATCCAAAAAGGGGATGCTATGCATATTTTCATGGTTGGTTAAACAGGAAAAGAAGAAGTAGTGTCAATTAAGGGTGTCTGGATTGGGGGTATCTGACTTGAGGAGCTTGAACAGGTTAAGGAATGTTTTCTGTACCACTTTCAAGACAAGTTTGCAGAGTAATACTGGAGCAGGCCTAAGGTCTGTGGCATACCTTTCAAACAGCTCTCTAGGGATTCCAAGAATTTGCTGCTGCAACCCTTCTCTGAGCTGGAGATATCAGAAGCTTTACAGGGTTGTAGAAGTAGCAAAAGCCCTGTATCTAACGGGTTAAACTTTAAATTCATCAAGCATTCCTTATACCTATTTAAACCCAACATTCTTAGCATGTTCTTGGAGTTTTACAGGTACGGAAAATTGGCAAGAGGAAACAATACATCTCATATTACTTTGATAGCTAAGAAGGAGACACATTTAAACATCCATAACTATCGTCCAATAACTCTAATAGGATCTATGCCAAAACTGCTATCTAAAGTTTTGGCCAACAGAATCAAAGGTGTGATGAAGGAGATCATATCCCCAAATTAAATGGCTTTTATCCATAACAGGAAGCTGCTGGAAAGTGTCATGACAGCTAATGAGGTGGTGGATGAGCTGAGGAAACAGAGGAGGCAGTGATTATTCTTCAAAGTTGATTTCAAGAAAGCTTTTGATACCATCAATTGGATCTATCTGTTTGATGTTATGCTGGAAATGGGATTCCCTAGCTTCTAGATCTGGTGTCTAAAAGGCATCATGGAATATGCCTCCACATCCATCTTGATTAATGGGAGTCCTACTATGGAGTTTTACTCCAAGAGGGGGTTAAGACAAGGGAATCCCTTGTCCCCTTTTTTCTTCCTTGTAGCTGCTGATGGCCTATTTGTGCTGATAAACAAAGCTATGGATCTCAACATGTTTAACGGTCTTGAGATTGGTACAGAGAGGGTATTGATCACCCATCTGCAGTTTGCGGACGATACCTTGCTTTGGGAACAAGCAAATTGGAACACAATAAAATCTCTCAAAGCTGTATTGAAGATTTTTGAGATCACCTCTGGTTTTAAAATCAAATTCTCAAAGTGCACCCTTACTGGGGTCAATATGCAGCAGGACATAGTAGAAGACATGGCAGCCTATATGGAGTGTAAATCAAACTCCCTCCCAGTTAAATACCTGGGGTTACCTGCGAGAGCAACTCCATCAAGTCTGCAACATGGAGCCCTATTATAGATAAATTCAGAAGGGCATTGAACCACTGGGAACACAAATATCTGTCTCCAGGTGGGCAAATCATACTTATCAGTTCTGTCCTTGCAGTACTACCCTCACATTACTCTCATTTGCTAAGGCTCCACCCTCAGTCATTAGGAAACTCATTCTTGCCCAAAGGTCCTTCTTCTGGTATAACAGTCAGGATAAAAAGAAAACCTGCTGGATTTCTTGGAAGAAGATTATTGAACAGGTTGATAAGGGTGGTTTGGGAGTTAAGAGATTGGACAACTTCAATGATGTGATGCTGTGGAGCTAGAGTTATTGATGGGGAAAATAGTCTGGCCATGGACATTATCAGGTCCAAATATGGCCAAGATTGTGTGATTACTGTGGGTAGCAATAGAGAACTCTTAAGACCAACCATACCTCCAATGAGGTGTATAGGGAGAAGAAGGGGTATGGTGTATGCCTATAGCTGGTGGAAGGATATCCATGCAACGGTGAACTCAAGTTGGTTTTGTCAGTCACTTAGGATCAGAGTTGGAAATGGTGTTGGAGTTAATTTTTGGTTGGATAAGTGGCATAGTAATATTTCTCTAGCAGAGATGTATCCCAAGCTATACAGAGTATCTACACATCCTGAATCTTTTTTATCAAACTGTGGCAATTGGGAAAGGAAAACATGGAGTTGCACCTGGTCATCGAGAAGACAACTAAGAGATGCAGAAAAATCTGACCTAAAAAGCTTACTAGCTTCTCTATAGGGATGCCTCTTTAACATAATGGAGAAAGATAGGTATTTCTTTGATGGTAATCAAGAGGGTAAATACACTGTCAGCCATGCCTATAAACTTATTGTTGCCGAGGGGCCTAAAGTTTATTCTCAACAGGAACCTCATAAACTAGCTGGCTATTGGAATAGGATGGTGCCTAAAAAGATATCCTTCTTTGTCTGGAAAATGGTGCGGGATGCCATTCCAACAAAAGCAACACTACGAAGAAGAAAATCATACCTGATGCACAGAAAGTACATTGTCCCATTTGTTCTACTAAATTAGAAACAACTGATCACATGTTTTTTCATTGCCCCTTCTCTGTGCAGGTCTGGAGAGAAATCCAAATATGGCTGGACACTCCAGAAATAGACCAACTGCCCCATATCCAGGCTCCATCTCTTGAGACTTTTGGTGGTGCAAAGACTTCTCAGATCAGCAAGGAGAGCTGGACATTCATTAGGGCAGCCATGATTTGGCACATTTGGTTAGCTCGCAATGGATTTCATTTTAAGTCATTACCAATTAATGTTATGAATTATTTCATAGAAATCAAGCAAGCAATATGGTTGTGGCACAGAGCTAAAAGAAAACACTTTTCATACTCCTTTAATGACTGGTTGTTAAATCTTGTGGTTTGTTGCTGCAGGATTATTTGTTGAACCTACAAATCTGAATTCCCTTTGCCTATCAGACGGGTCCATATATAAGGTGTTAACCCCTGTGTGTGGGGTAATGTTACGATTCTGAATCACAATGCAGATTTGAACACTATGAAACTTTGTGTTTTAGTTCATGTGGCCCTGCTGGACATACTGATATTAGTTAACTCACGAGGGAGTTACACCTCCCACCCCCCTTAACATTTTCAATGAATTGTTTGACTTTTTATTTAAGTCTATTCGGTACAGGTTAGGAGATGGCTCAAGAGGTTGTAATAACTGCCTACCTTTCACACACTACTAGAAGGGAGCTATGTTTCTGCAAACCGCATAGACAATGTTCATTTGATGATGATGTAGCTGTGTTTCAGGCCATATTTAGGGCATATCTCACTGCTGCACTTGATCTGGTCACCATGGAAGTTGGCAGTGGATGGAAATTAGTACATAGCACATCAACTGCTACAAATATCGGTTAAGGAGGGAGATCAGATTGTGTAAGGAAATTAGTACATAGGACATCAAGATGAGACTTGTCAGCTTCTAAACGGGAATTATTCCACTAAACACAATAACAATCATAATAGTTTAAATGATCAATGTTACAAGATAGTGTAACAATCATAAGACTATGATGCTATAAGGTATACAGGGTGAACTATACGCCAAGATTTTCTTGATGTTGGTAATGACACTTGGGGACACCAAATCACTAAACCTCGATAACAACTTGCATAGCTGAAGATCGATTGATCAATGTATTTGTGTCTGGTGGTTTAGGGTCCCTGGAATATAAGCAATCTTACCATGTTTTTCATTTCCTTCTACTATGTATCTTTTCATGTCTATCTTGTACTTAACCTTTGTATTTTTGGTATTTATGAAATGTTGCTTAACAGAATAAAAAAAAACACTTTATGTCTGTATGTAGATGACATACTAATTGTCGGCAGCAAGGATCAAATGGTAAAATCTACCAAAGACATGCTGAAGTCAAGATTTGATATGAAGATATGGGTTTGGCAGATATAATTTTAGGGATTAAAATTAGATGATCGCCAAATGGTATCATATTGAGCCCATCGCACTACGTGGACAAGATTTTGACAAATTTAATAAAGATGATTCTAGTTCTTCTAGAACTCTAATTGATATAAGTCAACATTTATCAAAGAATCAAGGAGAGAGTATTGCTCAAATAGAATATGCTAGAGTGATAGGCAGTCTTATGTACCTGATCAGTTGTACAAGGCCAAACATTGCTTATACTGTGAGTGTATTGACCTGATTCACGAGTAACCCTGAAAGTTATCAATGGAAAGCAATCACCAGAGTACTAAGGTACATTGATATACGTGACTAATGGCTGCATTATAGCAGAGATTATATTGTCTTAGAAGGATACACTGATGTAAGTTGGATCTCTGATATACAAGACTCCAAAGCTATTAGTGGATATGTCTTCACTATTGGAGGTGGAGCGATTTCTTGGAAATCACCGAAACAAACTGTAATTATCAGATCCACGATGGAATCTGAGTTTGTAGCATTGGATAAATGCAGTGAAGAGACTGAATGCTACGAAATTTCCTGGAGGATATTTCATATTGGCCTAAACCTGTGCCAGCAATATGTATATATGGCGATAACCAACCTACAATTGGTAGAGCAAAGAATGTCTTATACAATGGCAAGTCGAGGCATATATGTCGTTGACATAACTCTGTTAGACAGCTGATGTCAACTAAAGTTATCACTATTGACTTTTTAAGGTCAAAGGATAATATTGTGGATCCGCTAACCGAAGGGTTAAATAGAGATTAAGTTGAAAAGACATTGAGTGGAATGAGACTTAAACTCGTTATAAAATAAGGCTGGTACAAAGAAAACGATCCAAAGATCTAGGTTCAAAGGGACAACCTAGCTGTCACGACCTTGGTGCTTCACTGTTGGGGTAAATCTCTTCCTATTCCTATGATGAAACAGTGAAATATGTAGGTAATGGCTAAGCATATTTGCTTATAATGATTCCTATGCGTCGAAAATCCAAGTGGAGTAATGTGGGTTACTCTTAATTAAGTGACCACCTATGTTAGAGAGAATATGGGCCGCTTCGAAGGAGAATTGTGGGGCTCAATTCTTTAAAAACTCTTGCAAAACCAGGCATAAGTTAAGGGCCAATATGAACATAAAACATGAGAACCAAAATGCTACCAGGAAAATATTTTTGTGAATTATATTACACCTTTACACAAATGGTAGAATAGTTCAAGGACATCGCATCTACTGATCAGCTAGTAAAGTTAATATAATTTAACAAGGGAAGGTTTAAGGGGTGAAACCTACCTATCCTATGCAGATGTCGACCGCAAAATTCTATCACAACATATTGAGTCCATGTATAGGATCAATTTCATTTACGTGGGTGATTGTAGGAAAATACACATTAACTATTAATATGTTATTAAGAGATGAATGTAAAATTGATAAAAAAAAATATGAAGGGAAAAAGTTTTTTCTCTTTTAAGTCGATGATCTCACTAAGTTAGTGGAGAAAATTGAAAGTTTAGCCTTTAACCCACTAAGTTAATGGAGAAGTTCAAGTGGTAAAAAATTTGTAACACTCATCCACAAACTCTATAATTAGTGGATCCCCTCTAAAGTGAAACACACACATAAAATTGAGTCTAAAATTTTCTTCTCTCTTCTTGGAATATTTTTTGTGAGTCCTTCTTTTAGTGATTGAAGAAAGATATCGTTAGAGTTTCTCGGAGTTGTGTTGCAAGTGTTGTGCATACCAACTCGTATCAATTGAATCCTAGGAGACAGACGATCATGAATCTCGAATCATCCAGGAGAGGCGAATATTTTTTAAGGAAATTATGAGTTTCACCGACCTTGGTATTCTTCAAATCCTCTTATTTCATTCAACGGTGAAAAGTTGACGTTGTACATTTGTTTATGTAACTGTGACATAATTTTATTTAATATTGTTTATTTCCTCTATTGCAAAAAAATGTTAATTCCATTGATTATGTTTAACAATCATAAAACAGATTTCCGAGATTCTTTGTAACTAACAGTTTAATTTGAAGAAAATAGAGGCAATATATCTTAGATAAGATTTTAAGTTCTTTCGATTCTCACATCATAAAAAATTTAGATTTTAATCCGTTAATCAAGATGCCTATGTAGTTGAATATATGTTACTAAGAATATTGTATTTATTATTCAAAATATTTATTCATAATATTGTGATATTTCCTATCAATATTTTCAGATTTTTATTTTTTATGATTACTAATTTTTGAATTTATTGAATTTCAAAAATGTCTAAAAACAATAATGGTGTGCCCGTAATCCCTGATGGTTCCTCCTCCCTGCCACTTATGCAAGTTGAAACACAAAATGATGTTCCTACTATTGGGGACTTGCTAGGAAAGAATGGTCTTATGGTAACACCAATTTTGTTGGTTCCTCAAGTGACGTCTATTCCTATGACAATAATGAGAAACCAAAGAAATTCAAAGGGTCCAATTTTAAGACGTGGCAACAAAAAATGTTGTTCAACTTTACGATGTTGAATCTTGCGAGATTCTTGGAAGAGGATTTTACTGCTGTCAGAGAGGATGAATTGGATGAGCAGTCATTGACTACAATAGATGCCTGGATGCATTCTTAATTCCTTTGCAGGAATTACATCCTGAATGGCCTATCTGATGCCTTGTACGTTGTGTATAGTATAGCAATAAAAGAATTGTGGGATACTTTAGACCACAGGTATAAAACTGAAGATGATGGTGCCAAAAAATTTTGGCTACTTAGTTCTTGAATTTCAAGATGGTGGACACTAAAACTGTTGTGAGTCAAGTCCAAGAACTTCAGTTGATCATTCATGAAATGTTGGCAGAAGGAACGATCCTTAGTGAAAGTAGCTGCAATAATTAAAAAGTTACCCCTTCGTGGATGAACTTTAAAATTTATTTGAAGCTCAAAAAGAAGGAAATGTCATTGGAATATCTGATTCTTAGACTTCGCATTGATGAAGATAACAAGGTGTCGACATGAATGCTTCTAAAGCAAATGTGATAGAACATGAAAAAGGCAAGAATAAAAAGCTTATGCATGGTTCAAAGATGGAACTTGAAAGAGGAGTGTCAAAGAAACAAAAGTTTATTGAAAAATGTTACAACTGTAACAAGACGGTACACAAATCGTCTGACTATCGGTTGGCAAAAAAGAATAAGGACAAAGAAAACAATGAAGCCAACGTTGTGGATACAATCACGAAAGATGTATCTGGCATAGACCTTTGTGATATGGTATTTGAAATTAACATGGTAAATATCAATCAAAAAGATTAATATAAGAAATTACCATTATGCCCCCACCAACATGTAAAGATCCATTTGGTAACGGGATAGAAGCCATCAATGATTTTGGATAACTATCGAATTCTTAAGACGGTACACAAAAAACAATAATGCGGTCAAGTCATTAATTAATTGATAAATTTACCAAAGTACCCTTAACTATAAAACATCACACAACTTCATTAAAAATTCTCCACACTAAACATTCCTCCAACTGCAAAATGAAAACAACACCATTAACTAATGCAAAACGAATCAATTACATTTGTTTTGCACCACGAGGCTCGTCAACCTTCAACCTCTTATGTTTTCCATTTTTAATGAATAGTCTCGACAAGCTGTTGTCTCATGCCTGCACCATTAATCCTCATCTTGGTCTTTGTCCAAAGAGCCAAATTCCCCAACCGGCTAATCTCTAATACATGCATAGTCATTTCTGCTAAACCATGGGTCTTTCGACTATCCAAGGTGCTCTTCTGTTCGTTGGTTTTGTTTCTCTCCCACGGGAATCTCACTTTCCCATCGCCTCTCAAAACCTCACTGTTATCTCCAAAAGGGAATTCCTATGAAAACCCCACCTCTTGAATTGGGCAATAACCCTTCTTCAACATATAAAATGTCCTCTATTGACCCTTTCTCAATTACTCTCCAAACTTCATCATTTTGATGATTGACATCATCCATTTAACCAAACTTCTTCAACATCTCAACAATCCTCTGCATTGGTTGAGGTTTTCCGCCAACATTGCCCCTGTTCTATAATTCATCACAGCTTGAGGTTTTCTGTTAACATTATTGTGGCGGGCAACATCCCAATTCTCCAACCAAAAACTACGAGATAAAGTTACTTGACCATTGGTTGACCATGAAATCGGTGCTTCACTAGACATACTCAATACATCTTTCTTGTGTTTCCTCAAAAGATTGAATTTTTTATGTTGTTTTTCCCAGGGGCTCTGGAATCCGACCAGCCATGCTCAAGGACTACACAGTGAAATTGCTTCTTAATTTGAACTAAAGAACTGCAGCCTTCTCAGATGGAAGTTGGAGACTGTTGAAATGAATCCACAAAGAAAGTGTTCCTTGGATCAAACTGATAGCTACAGTGGTCGACGGCGAGAGCCGAACGGCGCATTAGGATGGATTTGAAAGAAAGAAGAAAAAGCATGGTGGGTATACGAGTGGTTGTGGCATACTATGGGCCTGTTTTGTACCACTTATTTTTCAGATTATTTTTCTCATTCTCCTTTTTTTAAAATTATTTCAAAAACACTAATTTAAAACTTCACTTCTCCTTCTCCTTCTTCTTTTTTTCCAACCAAAACTCCTTTTTTCAGAAGTAGGTAGGAGGTTACTTTTTTTCCACTTCTACTTTTAATGGCAATTTAGTAAATAAATTAAAGTTATCTTACCATATTTAACTAAAAAACTATTTAATCAACTTACGAAATTTGATTGCAAACACTTTTCCAATATTTTTTTTAATTTTTTCATAATTTTACCAAACAGTCCAAAAATACAAAATTAAAAGGAGAAGTAGAATCAAAAGGATAAGCAAAAGGAGAAAATCAGTATAGGTACAAAACAGGCCCTATGTACATAAGTATAAATTGACTAGGGTAGTGGGTAATTTTATTTATGGACAACCGCTTGATAATGTAGAATCCCGAATTTTTCATAAGTTAGCCAGAGTTATCTTCGTTATTTTGGGTCGCATTATAACTTTTTCAGGTTGAGAATTTCACGAAGGTGTGTACCAAATATAATGTATATAGATAAATCACGTTACCAAGAGTTATCACACAATTATTTATCTTCTAGACGGACCCTAAGAGAATCAGTCTTCAACTATTGCACCAACCATGGCCCACGAATGTGGCCAAAAAGTTGTGATGATACACCAAAACATTTGGGTCACGTAACAAACTTGCAGCGATCTTTCAAGTGGATCACAACAGACCAAAATGTTTTCGTGAAACTAGGATGGGTGATGAGATACGTTGATGAAAATTGTAATCTTGATAATACGATAAGGAGAGGATGATGGAAGTTGATCTCAACCGTTTCTTCGTGAGAGTTCTGTATAGATTATTGATAAGCAATCAGTTTCTGTATAGAACTTTTTATAGTTATAAGTTCCAATGTAATGACTTGTACTCAATTTAAGCCGGTTCATCTGCAATCTCAAAAAGAATTTGTCGACTTCTCCATTGGGATCATTAGAAATCCAACTCTCCTTCTTCTTCTTCTTCTTCTTCTTCTTCTTCTTTTTCTTCTTTTGCCGTTACCACTAGGAAACTTTAGACATTGTTGACTTGACTACCAAAGATGTTGACCAACCTACATACCATGTACCAACTATCGACCGACCTCCTTCTCCTACTCAGAATGCAGAGAATGATCAGATAGATACGGCAACCTCCACTGAAGAAACGAGTGAGACTAGACAATACACCTGCTATCCTACAAACATTTCATAGAATAGATTTCATTCATCTTCATCTATTTTTTCTATAAATTGAGATTGTACCTATATGAAACACAATCAAGTAAAAACATCAACAAAACTCACAATGTTTTCTACTACATTCTTCGCCTTTCTAAATTCATCTCAACCTCCATCGTCTTATGCACCTCTTCATGGTACCAATTCAAGGCTTCACTGCCATCTAGTCGATCCTTCACTGTCCATATTCTTCCATGTGCATCCCACCCTCCTGCTTCCTTCTACTCCATTCCATTTAACCAAATAACAACCTTGTCACCATCTCTAGCTCTTACTCTCCTACCTTTACTACCAAATTCCTAACTTTGCATCATTTCTACTTCCTCAACCTCCCTGAATCTTCCAACCCCCACCATGGCTTTACCTCAAGCACCAATTCAATTTTCAGTACCTCCCTCTCCTACGTTGCGTTCTCTCACTTAATCACCATAAAACTCACCGACTCTAATTTCCTATTTTGGCACAATCAGGTGCGTGATCTTCTGCACAATCACAACCACCTCGACTATGTAGATGGCTCTATCCCTGAACCTCCGGCTCAACATCCTATTGTCCCACAAAGCCAAATTAGGCTCACCTTGATTCGTAGGCCACTGACCAACACCTGAACTTACGCCTCATCTGTTCTCTGACCAATGAAGCTCACAAAGTCATTGCTAGGAAGTTAAATACTCATGATGCCTAGGAGACGCTGGAGCATGAATTCAGCTCATGCGACCCCTCACAAGATCTCAACATTTGGGGTGAGATCCAACAGCTACAGAAAGGCCATCTTTTAGTCAATGATGTTGCCCACCAATTCCTTCAGCTCACTTACTGACTTGATGCTCTCGAACAGCCTGTCTCCCTGCTTGACCCTAGTCTCTAGTTCCTCCATGGTCTTGGCCCTATTTGCCGCGTTTGTTAGCTCTCAGCTATCCCAAGACCCCTTGATCTCGGTCTGAGATATCATTGCACGTGTTGAGAATTTCAAGGCCCTGTATCATTGGACCATTCCCAGTGTTGTCTCTATGCGATGGAGTTTATGTCTTCAGTTACTCCACCCTTCCCGATGCCTCCCCGGCCTCTAGTTACTCCTTTAGGCTCTATATTATGTTCATTCCCTATCAATATCTCCTTGATTGTGTCTCCATTGCTCAGCTCATTGTCGCCTACCCCTCCTGCATAGATGCATTATTTCACACCTCTGCTATTGCCCTCCGCTTCGGGTTACTAAGCTTGAGGCGATGATTCCTCGTAGGGCCATGAGCGTGATCGTTGCTCCTATGAGCCTCATTGTCAAATCTGTCACGCGTATGGCCATTACGCAGATGCCAATTGTTCAAGCTACTTATCCTTTATATTTTTCGATGCCATGCTCAGGCCAACTTTGTTGTAGTTATCCGTCGATTGAATTTGGAGATATAGTCGGGCATGGAATTGAAGTTATCTAGCAAATTGGTCATCTTTTCCCGAATGGACCGATTGTGAGTGGGCCTTTTATTTACAGTTATGTTATTGGACATTTCTTGTATGAGTCACATGCTCAGCCAACCCAATTGGCTTTCCCTCCTGGAGGTTACACTGTTGGTCCACTATACCAACCAACCCACTTCAATAATTATTCAGGTAGCTATCTTGTTGTCCCACTTGCTGCCGCGACCCAATCTTGTTGTCCACCCTTGTACAATGGCCCGATTGCTGGCGAGCAAACAACTATCTCAGCCAAGCCACTCTTTGGTGGAAAATTCTTCGGGCATCCTGACTAGCGAATATCATTATGGGTCAACAAATGCCCAAGCCCATTATGCAGTTTTATTACCTATTGGGCCACCAGCTGCATAGGTTCATTCATTTGACCTATCAACATTCATTTGGGAACATTTTCGGCTTGAATTTCTGGACCCTATGGTACATTGCAGTACCCTTGGTTTCTTGGATCAACCTCTATTGGGATACCACTCATGGGTAGTTTCCTTTTCGTACCCCCGGTCAACCCGCAAACTAGACTTTTTGGCTCGTCGATCTCAGAGTAGCATATATTATACTGATGCCTCTGCTCACATGACCACTTCTCTGGCATATCTTGATCAGGCTATTCCTAATACGGATAAGGCCTGTGTTATTATTGGTAATGGTGCACCTCTGTGCATTACTCATGTTTGTACTGTCTATAATTCCTCTTCCTTAACTTTACTAGATGTGCTTGTCATTCCGACACTTAATAAAATTCTTCTATCCACTAGCAAATTAACATTTGATTTCTTCCTAGCAATTACCTTTATTTATTATTATTATATCATTCAGAGTCATCACACAGGACAAATGGTGGCCAACCAGCGTGATTGCGGGGAGTTTATGTACTAGAATGCAACGTCCCAACTTTTTTCTCTCCCTTTTGAACTGCCAGCTTCACAGCTCCTTTGACTCATGGCATGCTCGCCTAAGTCACACATCATCTACAATTGTGATTGCGTTAGGTCGTTATTGTCGTATTTTGCTTAATTCAAAATCCCTTTACCCTCATTTTTGTGTTCCTTGTGAAATGGAAAAGAGCCAACATTTATCTTTGTACCAAATGAGCATCATGTGTCTCGGCCGCTTGCTTTAATCCATTGTGACCTTTGTAGACCCTATCCCTCTTGGTCTTCACATAGTTATCACTATTATGTTATTTTTATTTAAGATTATTTTCATTTTATATGGTTCTATCCAGTGAAACAAAAATCGAATTTCTTTGATACTTTTGTTCATTTCCATACCTTTGCTGGGAAAAAAACACTCCACTACTACTCAGATTTTAGAGCAATGTTGGCATTGAATTCACTAATCATCGTTTTCAAAATTATATTTGCACCTATGGCATTCATCATCTCATCTCTTGTCTCTCCATCCTATAATGATCATGCTAAAATAAAGCACCGCCATCTCTCTCTGAAATAGGACTCACTCTTCTTTTCTATTCACATATTCCTCTCTCTTACTAGATTGATGAATTCAGTAATGCGACCTACATCATTAACCGATTTCCATCACCTCTCCTGACAGCTATATCTCCCTTTTAGTTACTTTATGACATATCTCCTCGTTATGATCATTTTCATCCAATTGAGTGTCTTTTTTCCTTGTTTACGTGATTATGCACATCATAAGCTTGCTCCTCGTAGTCTCCCCTATGTCTTCATTGACTACAATTCATTACATAAAGGCTTATGTTGTATTGACCTCTCCTCCTCTCGTCTCTATATCTCTCGTCATGTTCGTTTTGATAAGACCTGTTTTCCCTTTCACTGTTCCACTAACCTCACATCCCTCTCTAATCTTGATATTTCTGTTTTTCTTGACCCCCCTGGTACAGTTTCCTCTTATCCTACCCTACTCTTACACCCTCTCTCTCTTTATCCTATTTCTCTCTATCCTTTGGCCTCTAATTATTGTTTCCTTCTAAGTCTTCTACCTTGGCCTCTCCATCTCTGGATCCTTCCTTGGCTCCCTCTCGTCCTCCTGAGGATGTGACCCTTGCCCCCTCCTCCTCAACTATTACCCCCAATGGCTTGCTTTCATCCCATGATAACTCATGCCAATGCTGGAGTGTTTCACTCTCATATTTTGTTTTATTCTTTTGATATAGTACCTTATGGATTTCTCTTTACTATGTTGGCTTCCATCGAGCCTTGTGACTTCCGGTCTGCGGCCAAGCATCCTTCTTGGATATCTGCTATGGATGACGAAATTACAAGACTTAATCAAAATCAGACTTGGTATCTCGTCCCTCGTCCTCCTTATGTCAATGTTGTTGGTTCCAAATTGATCTTTTGGAAAAATTATCATCCTAATGATTATGTTGAACGACTAAAGGCTCGTCTTGTTGCTTGTGGTTTTACTGAGGTCCCTGGTCTTGATTACTTTGACACTTTCAATCCTGCTGTCAAGGTTACCACTGTTCGCACTAATCTATCAATTTTCTGAATGATTTTTTGATTGAAGATGTTTACATGGAGCAACCCTCGACTACGTCAAATCACTATATCCTTGCCATGTACGTCATCTCAAGAAGGATGTCTATGGTCTCATGTAGGCTCCTTGTGCCTGGCTGGAGTGGTTCAGCACTTTCCTCAACACACTTGGCATGCAGTCGTGATGATACTTCCATGTTTACTTTCACTCCTGACTCTGCTATCATCTACTTGTTGCTATATGTGAATGGCATTATTCTAATTGGTAGCAGTGCTTCTCTTCTAGATCGGTTTGTTCGTCGTCTACATACTGAGGTTGCCCTCAATGATCTCGTCTCTCTCACTGATTTTCTCAAGCATGAGGCTACTTTCACGGATGATGGACTCTTTCTCAGCCAGCTGAAGTATGCTTGTGATATTCTCTTCCATGCTCAACTTTTGGCTAGTCAATTTGTCATCACTAAGGTGGTCTCACAGTATCTTTCTTCTGATGGTGATCCTTTGGTCAATCCGACCATGTATCATTCTCTCATCGGTACCTCCAGTATCTCACCATTACTCGCCCCAACTTGGTTTGTGCTATCAATGTGTTAGTCAGTATATACACGCTTCCAATGAGGTTCATCTTTATGTCGTCAATAGAATGTGAAGGGTACCCTGTCCATTGATCTACGGTTTACTATTCCTCTGCTCACAGTTATGTAATTGCCAACTCTGATGCTTATTGGGTTGGTTGTCCTGGTAGTTGTCGCTCCATTAATGGATTTAATATCTTTATTTGCAACAATCTAATCTTTTGGAGTACAAAGAAGCAGCTTATTGTCTCTCGATTTAGCTGTGAGTTTGAATATCGTACTCTTTCCAAAGTTGCTATTGAGGTGCGCTGGCTGCGACACATGCTTCATGATCTTGGTGTTTCATTGTATTGTCCTCCAGTGCTTCTTTGTGATAACAATAATGTTGTTTTCTTAAGCATGAATCTCGTTGCTTATAAATGGGTTAAATATGTGGAACTGGATTATCAATTCATCTGCGAGTAAGTTCTTGCTGGTACCATCTGTACTCGGCTTGTTCCCTCTCAATGTCAGGTTCCCGATCTATTTACAAAGATTCTATCTCATGCCCTATTTGAGTTCATACATTACAAACTTCACGTGGTCTTTCATCCCACGTTCAGCTTGCGGGGAATGTAGATGGTGTTGTTGACCTGATTGCCAAAGCTGTTGACCAGCCTCCATACCCTGCACCAACTGCCGACCAACCTCCTTCTCAGACGGATGTGGCATCCTTCACTACACAAACGACTGACACTAAACAATACACCTGCAATCCTACAAACATTTTAGAAACTAGATCTTCATATATTTTGTCTATAATTGAGATTGTACCTGTATGCAATCAAGCATAAACTGTTAGTTAGTGACCTAGAGCATGGTGCTCTTGTTAGTTTCATGTATACTGAATGATGAAAAATCATTTTGTTCCTTGAGTTTTGTATATATATTGTGGATCATTTGGTTTGAAAACTCAAATTGTGAAACTCCATAATTTAATCAAGACTCTATATTAGTCCCTAGTCTTACAGTCATTAGCAAAGGAACAACTCAATGACTATATCGACTAGCATGTAGATTAATGCATGATTATATTTCACAAATTATTGATATGAGGTATATATTTAATCACATGAAATACAAGTGTACGAGGTACGTGAGTATTGGACTCGACCTACATTGACTTGCTGGATGGATTGTGTTTTGTGTCATCAACAAAGTCATATAGTATTAATTCAGTTATCTGATATATTCCTAATTTTGGGTGATGAATGTGTATTACGTGAGGTTATCAAATGCCTCTTTTTACCGAGGGGTTATAAAGGTAAGTTTTTCGAATATGCACGATTCATGCTGGAAGGTATGGAATATCAAGATGATACTT
>JAOWBN010175501.1:0-17933 GCA_028565015.1 Pinguicula moranensis
TTAATTTTTGTTAGCCGCCTTACAAAGACATTGCATTCCGCATTGTTAATAAAGACAGGGAGTACTCCCGGGAGAAGGGGTTCAAGAGCACCTTTGAACTGGGAATTCTGCAGGTCCACTTAAACTGTAAGCGCTACCGTTGTCGCCGTTGATCCTTTGGAGGAATAGTACTAGCAATTCCCATCTTGTACTGATGTAATTTGCATGAAATTATGTTTCCTGTAAACTGTACATTTTTCAAGTAGTTTTTTCTTCTTCATAAGAGAAACATAGGAGATTACAGAAATTGTTTTGTTATACATAAAAAAAAAATAAAGAACCTTCTGTTTAGAACATTTGTCCACGCCTAAAAATGAAAAACCAATGCCGTAAGTGGCGGAATTCCGGCACCGCTACCGACATCACCGACAACCAAGATTAGTCGGATGTGTCGGTGTCAGAACCAAAATATGTCATTAGTTTTTTCTTCTTCATATGAGAAACACAGGAGATTATAGAAATTGTTTTGTTATACATAAAAAAAAATAAAGAACCTTCTGTTTAGAACCTTTGTCTACGCCTAAAAATGGAAAACCAATGTCGGCATTGGCGGAATTCCGCCACCGCTACCGACATCACCGACAAACAAAATTAGTCGGATGTGTCGATGTCAACCAAAATATGCCATCGCCAATTTATCGGAATCGGTATCAGAACGGCTCGTTCCGCCACCGATACTACCGATTCTCACCCCTAAAATGAAGTCTCTCTCTTCCAAGACTTTTTGTGCATGTCCACTCAATTCTCACACAGACAAAGACACATTGATCCGTGACTTGTTCTCCACAATGTAAATAGAATAAACATGTGTGGTAGACAACATGGCAGAACAAGAAAATTAAATGCAATTTTTTTTTTGTAGTATGGGTCTGATCGAGTCGAATTTGATCGGATATGTACGTTTAGATATTGTGGTATACTGACAAAATAAGTCGAATCAATCTATCAATAAGAAAGTTACCAACAAAATCATAAAACTAAAAAATAGAACATAGAAGGATAATTGACCTTCACTTTTTGAATTTTAAGTTTTGAAACAAAAGAATAAGATATATTTTCCAAACTGTCATTATGGGCGCCTTTATTATATCCATCCGTTTCGTGGGCATACATTTTCCTCCAATCCCCTCAACTAGTTAAGATAAATCAAATGACATTTTATTTTTATTTTTATTGTAAAAGTTTAGACTAGTCCATTATTGAAAATGCACATTTAGATTCTAAATGCAAACACAAAAAAGCAAATAATCTCCTTGGAGGATCGAACACATACAATTTTAGAAGTTGGAATTTGCTTGACCACCAATCAAATAAAATATTAAACTGTAAAAAATAATATAAAAATAATATCTATTAAAATTGATAAATTGCAAGATTCTATTGTTTAGTAGTTAGCACCTCAATTTTCTTCTTTTGATTTCTTAGAAAAAGAATTTAAAAAACGCCCAAGTATCAAACACGTGACTTCAATATTAAGGAGTTTTAAACTTTATCAACTGATCTAAAAGAGTCTTATATATTAAAGTAAAATAATTATAATTTAAATACTATAGTGGACCAAATCACCAAAAAATATATATTTTTTACATATATATATATATATTTTTAAAATACGGGGAAAAGGTGGAACCATGGGGCCCCTGTCCCCCTACCTCCACCCTTGCTCATGATATGGTCAGTTGTCAATGGTCGAAGAATCACTTTTTGTTTTTTGAATCCCCAAGTGTAGGATTGACCAGACATCGTCGCCATCGTGTCTGCCACCGGTGATAGACAGTGGCAATGGTGAATAGAAAATCCACCACCGCTAGAATAGGGGTGGCAGAGGTTCCACTACCACCACTACCACCGTTTATTGAAAAAAAAAACTTTTCATTTCGGTCAAAAAATTAAAAGTTATTTTTTTTAATTTTTTTTTTCAAAATAACAGTGGTAACAATGATTTCAGCCACAACCACCACCGCGATACGGCAGTAATGGGGTAACGGATGGTGATGTCGGTAGCAGAGTCTCTCACCCCATTCGTTACCATAACGATGGCAATAACGGGTAGCGATCACCCTCTACCGCCACCATCATTACACAGTTATGCCCTGGTCAAGAAAAATCCTAAAAAATCAAAAAGGTGATGGGTTTGTTAAAAAGCAGTAAGGCTGCGTTTGGTAGCCAGTCTGAAGGTGGCTAACTTGGGCTACCTGATTGTTGTCCATGTTAAGCGGATGTTTGGTAGCCACGCAGTTTTAAACCTGCGACCCGAAAAAAATAGTATGGACCCGGGATTATGGCGCATTTTGTCCGCCTATTCTTTCCAAAATTTTTTGAGGGTTTGCATTATCCGCTTTCAGACCCATACGGGAACTTACAAAAATGCCCTTATTTTTCAAGTTTATTATGACTATGCCTGGTATATATGTATCCAATCCGACTCTTCTCCTCAAAACACACGGACGATACGTACGAGCACCAATTCTTCTCCTACACCGCGAACCGTTGGTCTTCCACCGCCCATTCTCCAGTGACATATACGTGTGTCATCTCGACGGCAGCGTAAACCTTCATCTTGTTCCCTAATTCTTTGATTTTTTTTTTATAGCTTACATGTTTCGCACATTTATAGATATAGTTGGAAAAAATTTAAGAATTTGCATTATTATATAGGCTTGCCATTTTTCGTTAGATTTTGCATTTATCTTTTGCATTTGTGCGAGTTCCAAATAGAAGAGAACTTCATTATCATACCCATGGGACCAATAGGCTTCACAACAGTAGAAGTACTCGCAATTCCATGATCACACAGAAACTCATTGTGTTCGCTCAAAATATGATAATGGTCTCCAAGACAGACAAACACTCTTCTCACAAAGAGAGCATCTCGTCTTCAATTCTTTTACACCACTTTCTCTCTTGCAATCAGAGTGAATCATCGATCTTGGGACACTAGCTGACACTCCCAAGACACCACAAGTTCTTTAACTACCATAGTGCACAAGCTTCCATGAGTTTTCCCTAGTACCAAAGCTTTCAAGCCTTCGTGATTTCTCAACTACCATGGTTTCAAGCTACTTAAACTTTTATCTCAAGCTTTAATTGCTTATTGTCTACCCATAATTTTTCAGTTCCTCAAGATCCACATCCGTTAACCAAATGTCAAGATTGCCTTCATCTTGACTTAGTCACATCGCAAACTTAACCCAAACCACAAAGGTAATACCGCTATACCAACCAAAAAATAAACCAAGAAACTAACAGTATTCTTTCACATATCCAATTAAAACTCCAAGTAAACAGGAATACCTCACAATAATTTTGGAATACACAATCATCACAATTGCTCAAAAATAAGCCAATCGAATTATCAAAAATATTGGAACAAAAAATCATAAAATCCACACACGATTTGTACAAAATCACCCCATACACTGAACAATCGACCACGATAACGTAGGTATTCAATTTTTCATTACATGGGCTTCCCAAAGGTACCAAAATTATCACAATCGGAGATATAGAACTCTGATAATCATTTGTCAAAGTTGACTACATGTTCCTTCGTGAACAACAACAACTTTCATCAAATTTGATGAAATCGGGATCATTCCCAAAAACATATGACCACAAAACATAGGGCTTTTGTTCCTCTCATAATGGAATTTCAAACGATATCAAGATCATCACGATCGGAGTTCTCGACCTTTAGGAATCGACAATCAAAGTAACAACAATATTGGTCAACATGAGAGATTTGATCAAAATCACCTCTTTTTTCATTAACAAATCTCTTGTCTAAACATCACAAATCTCTTTCTCCAAATCATAAAGATATCAATACTACAAATCTCACAACCTAGGCTCCATACCACTTGTTGGGAAATATTTCAGATTATGTAAAAGTACAAAATATAAAATCAAGGTAATGACATAAGATTTACATAGTTCGGCCTGAAAGCCTACGTCCATGGGAGAAGAGAAAAATCAATCCACTAGGAAAAAACATTCTCGTGTTACAACGAATACACAGAGAAAACCTTCCAAGCCACGCAGATACAAATAGCCACATCCTAAGTCTCACATCTCTCTATTTTTCTCTCACCCCATTTCTCTCTTCTTTTTCCGCTTCTTTCTCAGTCCTAATAGTTAAGAGATATCCTATTTATAGGCAAAAATTCTAATACTATTATAATTCTTACAAAGAATATTAATTCAAGTCAAACACTAAGAATTTATTATTAGACAAATTTCTAACATGTAGTTCTTATAAGAGTAGTGCTTACTTGTCTCCAAACGTATTTATGATGGTCTATAAAGCTCCAAAGAAGGTGATCAAGAATCTTATTCAGTTGCAGAATTAATTCCCGTGGGGGAAGAAAGAGGAGGGATACTTGAATATAGCATAAAAAAGTTGGGAGACTAACTGTTTACCTGTTGAAGAAGGAGGATTAGGCCTAAAAATTATTGGAGGAGTTTAATATCGCTTTGTTAGGTTAGTGGGATTATAAGATAATGACATAGAAATGTACCTAGTGGACTCAAACACTTGACACTAAGTTGGGATCTGAGAGTGGAGAATTAGAGAAACTTTGTGCAAGGCGGCCAAATAGAAAGTGGTCATCCTGGTGGAAGATATTAGTTGAAGTGATTCAGTCGTAAGAAAGGTTCCAGGTAAATTTTGAAAGAGTAGTAGTAGATGGAGGCAACACACTCTTTTGGAAGGATTGTTGCATAGGTTTGCCAAACATCAGGATTCTCTTCCCAATACTTTATAATGCAGCTATGGACAAGAATAAAGCTATAGCATTAAAGGGGTGTAGGGAAGGAGATAGGTGGATCTGGGGTTGGGATTGGAGGAGAAATATGAGAGAGTGGGAGCTGGAGGATGTAGAGCAGGTTGAGGAACTGATTGCGTTTTGGCAACTGATTGCAGAAGGGGTTACTCTCGAATTAATCTCTAATTTTCTTTGTTCAAGCCAACTATTTTGGTTGAAATCTATTGTTTAAGTGATAGAAAATCACTTTTGATCGGTAGATCTAGTTAATTTGCGGCAAAAGGATCTTAGATCTTTGTTTTTTGTTTGGTAATACGACAATTCTTTGAGAGATTGTGTTGTAAATTGTTTGAATCTTTTTGGGAAGTGAAATAGAAGCTACGAGAGCATTCTTTTTGGAGTTTTGGATTACCCGGAGTCTAAGGATCCGGCAAACCACGGGCCTTAAATCGACTTTATTTTTCTATTTTCTTGCAATTTCTGGTAGTTTACACTCTTACAGTTCTTATTTTACGCAGTAGCTTCATATTTGACTGAAGAAATTCTAACAATGGTGCGGTGAGAGTGGACGATGAAAGATTGGTCAGATCTGGAGCTTCTAATTTAGAAGATCTAAATAAGGAGTTAACTTCGAACATCCTAGCGAGAACTAGGATTGGTAAAATCTACTTTATTATTCAGTCTACTATTTTGCTCTTTTGTCAACTTAGTGTATTGTCGCCTTTAGGCTTGGGATATGAAAAACTTTATTGCTTACCTGCGTGCAAAATTTAAAAGGAGTACCATGTGAAAGATCTAAGATGAATAACTCTCTGCATTTTCTATGAACACTGTGTTTTGTAAATATGAGATTTAGTATTTTTTCTATTTGCAACTAAACTTGTTGTTCCAACTTTATTGTTGAAAATCTGTGTCTATTTACGCTACTTTAACTGGTAATATGTTGTTGAAACTGTTATTTTCTATGACACTAAACTAGAAACTGTGTCTACTAGGGTGGAAGTGTCAATATTTGATGGGGATTGGGACTTTAGCACATGGTCTAGGAGAATGAAAGTTATTTTTTTCTCACAATAAAGTACACTATGTTCTTAAAGAAAATACGAGTTTGTGGCCTGAAGAAGCTAATAAAAAGGTGGCAGACATTAAACAAGAAGCATACAACTTAATTATATTAAATTTGTTTGATTCTGTACTTAGGAAGATTGATGTATATGATGATCCAATTGCTCTATGGAATAAATAAAATTCGCTATATGCTTCTAAGTCTACTACTAGCTTGATTAAAATTAAAGGTGCATTGTTTGGGTTTAAAATGGATTCCACAAGACCTGTTAATGAAAACTTAAACAAATTTTTTAAATTGTCTCAAACTTTGAAGGGAATTAATCATGACCTGGATGATGATAGTTTAGCTATGATTTTATTAAATTCAGTAATTGATGACTTTCTTGTTGTAAAAAATATTTTTTAGTATGCTGAAATTGTTCCTAAACTTGAAATTATAATGACTGGTCTAAAAACTAGAGAGTCTGAATTGAGAAATAATAGGAATTCCTCTAGCGTCTTATATGCAAATGGAAAACCAAAATTTAACAATAATAAAAATTCAAGTAGAGATTATGGAAAAGAGAAAACAATGGGAATGCAAATGATAAAGGTAATAGTGTAAATAACTTGAACAAGATTAACGTAGCTTCTTGGCACATAAATGAAGAAAGAGAAATTTACTGTAGATATTGTAAGGAGATATGACATATAATCTCTGATTGTCAACAACTAAAAAGAAAAGAAAGAAGATTAGCTGAATCTAATGTTGTAACACTAACTAAGAAATCTGAAGAAAGTGGTAGTGAAGTTTTATGTGTCTTCATGTGTTTCTCAAGCCTTAACTATGTTTGATAAAGCTTTGTGTGATGAGTAGGTTTTAGATTCAGGTTGTACATTTCATATGTGTCCTCACTTAGAGTGGTATGAACAACTTGATAAGTAAAAAAAAGGGTACTATTTATATAGGCAATCATAACACCTATTCTGTAGACAACACTGGGACTACAAAACTACACATGTATGAAAATAAAGAAGTCTTTTTAACTAATATTATATTTGTTCCTGATTTAAAAAAAAATTTAATTTCTTAATGGTCTTCAAAGGAAATGGGTTGTTCTTTTTTTTATCTGTTATTAGGAAGAATAGACTTTATCTTTTAGAAGAAAATTTTGTTGAGCATGTAAATAATTGTGGTTTAGTGTCTGGATCATCTGAAAATTCAAAGTTGTGGCATTTAAGGTTAGGTCACATAAGTATGAAAGGTTTAAAGATTTTACATTCTTTAGGTTCTCTAGGAAAACAAGTCAATACTGATTTAGATTTTTTTGAAAATTTTGTGTTTTTCGAAAAAAACATAGACTTAAGTTTTCAAAAGGAATACACCTATCTAAGTTTATCCTTGAATATGTGTACGCTGATATGTGGGGTCCTGAATCTATTTCTACTCATGGTGGTGCTAAATATTTATTATATTTAGTACATGATTACAGTAGGAAAGTTTTGGTGTTTCTTTTACGCACTAATGATGAAGCTTTTACAAAGTTTAAAGAATGGAAATTATTGATTGACAATCAAACTAATAAAAAAATTAAATTTTTAAGAACTGATGATGGCTTAGACTTCTGCAATCTTGCTTTTGATTCCTTATGTTCTGATAGTGGTATAACTAGATATCGGAATGTCAGATTTATACCTCAGCAGAATGGTGTAGCTGAACGAATGAATAGAACCTTACTTGATAGAGTTAGATGCTTAGTAGTCACTTTAGGTTTGAAAAATTTCATTTGAGAAGAGTCACTGAGCACGACTGCCTATCTAACTAATAGGAATCACTCATCTGCCTTAGACTTCAAATACCAAAAAAAAATGGTCTAGAAGAGACTAGAATCTGATTTAAGGGTGTTTGGGTGTGCAGTTTCTGCCTATACTAAGTTTGGAAAGTTAGACCCTAGATCCCTCAAATGTATTTTTCTTGGGTATCAATAAGGCACTAAAGACTATAGGCTATGGGATAGAAGTATACTTTGTGTGAAAATTGTTATTAGTTGGGATGTTATTTTTAACGAAATTGACTTTTCTTGCTTACCCAAAGATTATTCTAAAACATTAAATGAGGTGGAGCCCCAAGAGACTTCCATTCAGGTGGAGTTGAACAGAATCAAAACTGAGGAACCTAAAGAAATTTAGGTCTCTTTAGAATCTGATCAGAATCCAATAGATCATTCTCAACCCTCTACATCATACAATATTGCCCAAAATAAGGGTGTTAGGAATAGGAAAATACCTTTTAGATATGTGAACTTTGCTGAATTAATTGATTATGCTTTTGTTGTTGGTAAAAATCTGACTGTCTTTGAGCCTGAAACTTACAGTTCTGCTATTGCTTGTGAAAATTCTGAAAATTGGAAGTGTGATATGCTTCAAGAAATGAGTTCCCTTGAAAAGAATCAAACTTGGAACTTAGTATTGAGATCAAAACATCATAAAGCCATAGGGTGCAAGTGGGTGTATAAGTAAAACAAGGTATATTGCCTTTTGATCCGTGTTTGTTTAAGGCTAGATTAGTGGCTAAGGGGTTTGCACAAAATGAAGGGATAGATTACATTGATATATTTTCTTATGTTGTAAAATATAAAACCATTAGATTAATTCTTTCATATGTGGGTTGCTTTGATCTTGAGCTTGAACAACTTGATGCCAAAACTGCATTCTTGAATGGGGAACTAGAGGAAGAAATTTATGGAGCAACCTCTAGGCTTTGTAGATCAAACACAACCCACTTCTATTTGTCTGTTAAAAATGTCATTATATTGTTTGAAATATACACCTAGACAATGGTATAAGAGGTTTGATGCTTTTATGGTAAAGCTAGGTTTTACAAAAATTTGCTATGATTCATTTCTCATTCTGAAAAATTCTCAATATTTTTATTGCTTTATGTAGATTACATGCTTTTGATAAGTCATTCTAAATCTGAAATTGAGAAATTGAAAGGTACTTAAAATTCTGAGTTTGAAATGAAGGATTTAGGAGAAGCTAAAAGGATTTTAGGGATGCAAATTGTTAGAAATAGGGAATTAGGAACTTTAAAATTGCATCATTCTACATATATTGAAAAACTGTTTAAGAATTTTTTGTTAGACAAGTCTAAAACTGTTTCAGTACCACTAGCAGTACATCTTAAACTCTCCAAGGAACAATGTCCAAATAATCAAGTTGAAATTGAAAAAATGGAAGAAAAAAAAATATCGTATGCAAATTTATTAGGTTCCTTAATGTTGCTATGGTTAGTACTAGGTCAAATATTGCTTTTGTTGTTTTACTATGAAGCAGGTTTACGTCAAATACTGGCTTTGAACATTGGAATGCCCTAAAATGAACCGTTAGGTATCTTATTGGTACATCTGATTTAGGCTTATGTTCTAAAAGAAGAATTCAGAAATGGACATGTGTGGATATAAAGATAGTGATTTTGCTGGAAATTTAGACTCCAGAAAACCAACTTCTAGTTACTACATAGAGTGGGACTACGCCTGCAGGTCAAGCACCAGTTCCGAGAGGGCAACGGGATTGCGGACATTTTGGCAAAACTGGGAGCTCAGGGAGTGACTCAACTTTGGGGTAGTCACTCCATGCTTCCGAGAATAGCTCAGGGCATGTTAAGACTAGAAAAATCAGGACTCCCAAACATAAGATTACGCTGAGTAGGTTGCAAACCATCAGTAGCTTTCCTGATTTTTTTTTTGTAAAGGATCACCGTCCTGACTCGGTGAAACACTTTTTTTCTATTTTATGCAATACTTTATTTAAAAAAAGTATTTTGTGGGAATTGTGTTAATTGCAAGTCACAAAACCAACCGGTAGTAGCTTTGGCCACTACTTAAGTTGAATATATTGTTTTAGCTGACGCGTTTAAGGAAACTTTGTGGTTAAAATGGTATGACTAGCGAAATAGGAATTTCAGATTCAAAGGTACTCATTATGTGTGATATTTGCTATCTATTTGAGTAAAAATTCAGTTTTGCATGAGAGAACTGAACATATTGATATAAAATTTTACTTTATTAGGGATGTATTATCTGAAAATATAATTAAAACTGTGAAAGTTCCTACTGAACTAATGCTGCTGACTATAGTAAAAAAATTCTACCTCAAGTAAAATTTTAGGTTTGCCTGAATTTACTTGGGATGGAATAAGTTGTACTTTCTCTGTGTTTGAGCTAAGAAAGAAAGTTAGTTCTCGTAGGGTTAAGTGTCACAACGTTGAGGTTATTTTTGGGTAACTTCAAGGTGGAGATTATTAATGTGAAATCACTAAAATAAGCCCAACTAATTGGTGTGAAATTACTAATTGTACCTACTTTAATTTGACTAATTTGGGCCGTTGATTTGTCTGTTTATTGATAGTTAAAATTCTCTTAAAATGCTCTAATCTTGTTCGTTCAATATCTTTGATACAATGGTTGAATTTAACGATCCAGTTAAGAAAACCAAACTGATCTGGATTGTTCATCTCTTATATTATTGGACAGTCGCGTATTGATAACTTCCTCGAGAAGCTGAAGACAAATCAACGTTTTGATCCAAGCCATCCATGTGTCATTTTAAATCCAAGGTTTGCTATTAAGTGGTGTAAGCGGTGAAATCTTTGCCACTTATTCGAAAGATGGTCCGATGAACGAAACTAGAAATTAGCAGGGTTTTGATCATGTCTGTTGGATTACTCAGATCTGACGACCAGGAATTATTTTTGCATATATATATATATATATGTATATATATATATATATATGTGTGTGTGTGTGTGATAGAGCCTACGTCGACACTTTTGCTCACTTTTCAACATCTCGACTTTGATTCTCTTAGCAACTCTCGAAATAACCTCTGGTTGTTCGACTTTTCTTTGATTTGAGATTTGTGTTTTTTTATGTTTGGTCCTACTATGATTCTTTGAAAGATTGTGTTGTAAATTATTCGAATTTTTTTGAGGAAGTGAAATAGAAGCTACGAGAGTGTCCATTCGAGTTCAACATGGATTACCCAAAATCTAAGGATCCAGCAAATCATGAGCCTTAAATTAACTCTTTTTTTACTTTATTTTTTTGTTTTTCTACAATTTCTGGTAGTTTACACTCTTACAGTTCTTATTTTATGCAGAAGCTTCATAAATGACTGGGAAAAAAAAAATCCTAACAGGTTTCAACTGTTTCAAGGGAGAAACAACCTTCAATCCCACAACTCTCCATCCCGACAAAGATAGAAGTTGTATTGAAAAAAAAAAAACAGTAGCAGATTAAAGCATTAGATACTACGCATGGATGGATTGTTTAGCTAAATGATGATAAAAAGAAAGCCGAGAGAGTCAGAATGAGTTGAGTTCAAGTGCTTTGTCTTTTTTCATGTCGTCGGTCCCGATTAAGCATTAGATACAAATGATAGGAATGCGAGGGTATAGTATAGATGTCCAAGAAAGGGAATGGAAATTCACATACCTGTCGAGTAACTTGTGCAAACCTTCTTTGCTCTTGTGCTGACTCCTTTGCCACGACCGACGTGGATTTCCCAACCTTCCTACGGCCACTCTGCCTATCTTTTGTTTTCTTTTCTGTCTTAGGAGATATATTTTATTTGGCTCTGCTCAATACTTCCCTCTTCCGCTTTCTTTGATATATAAATTTGACCACCTGTCCATTTAAAAGTGGTCTGGAAGTCCCGTTGATTGCTTCACACAAACTTGGGTTGACTTTGCAAGATGGGACATCAACTTCTTCCACATCCTCACTGTAAATGTGAAGTTACAGTTATGCCATTACAAAGTGATGTAATTGTGGCCGTTTATCTGTGACTTGATGTAAAAGGTTTGGTATTGACACGCGACATGATCTTGGTTATTCATTGTTATTATCATCCGAAGGTCCATGTTATTTTTTGAGAAAATCTTAGGCAGATGTGTTATTTGATCTAGACCATCCTTTTGTGCTATGATCCAATGGCCTGCATGTTTTACCACCTAAATCTGCAAGACATTATCTGAGTCGTCCACATATAAGAAAATCCAATGATGAGAATCGAAGAAGTGCCTCAAGACTTCAACTGTCGTCTGGAAATTGATATGGGACATCCATCTTTTGACATGATCTAATGGCTCCTGTTAAGTGGTGGAAAGACAAAATTTAATCCGTTGATATTGCTACTTGATCGTATGGCCTAGATTTGCACTTACCAAGAATAATTCTTGAGCGTTCGATGGAGTTGGTCCCACGGTCAGGGTCAAATGTTGGCCTAAATATATAAGGCGTTAATCGACATAATTCAACACAATTATTCAACACATTCTCTCTCTCTTTTCGTTACGCTCTCAAATTTTCTATCTATAATAGAGGATTTTCCCTAGGAAAACCTCTTGTTTTACGGCCTCTTTTGTGAGTTATCTAAGGTAGATTATGGTCGGATTTGAGATCTTGAGTGACCTATTGTCACTTTGTATACAACGAGTTTGTTCGCTGGTTTTGGAGATCTTTTGGTTGACGTTTTTGTGGAGATTGTTGTATCTTGTAACATTTGGAATCGTTTATTGGTACGGTGATTGAATATAAGCAGCAAGCATCCTGTTTGGAGCTCAACTTGGATGTACTCGGAAAATATTTTCCTATAAACCACGGGCCTTAAGTTTTGTGTTTTGGTTTGCATCATTTTCGTATTTCCAAATTAATCCTCATTTTATTTACTATCAAGAAGTTTCTAACAGTTTGTTAGTTTGAGTAGATTTGATTAGAAATTATAAAAGTGGTATCAAAGCACTAATTTCTGTATAGATCCGGTCAGAACTTGAGGCGTGAGGTTTCATACTTGACTATCGTCTTGGTCATTTGATTTTGCTGCTCTCTGTGTGAAAAGAAAGTGATGTAAAATTTGTTAAATCTAGTAGAAAGCATGACTACAAGGATTGAGATCAATTTATTTGACGAAAAATGTGCGTTTAACAGTTGGAGTAAAAACATTAATGCACTTTTGTCTCACAATAAACTATGCTTTAGTAATTGATATGACTAAGTGGTCTGAATATGCTAAGAAAATAGAGTCGGAAATTAAAGAAGAAGCATACAATTTGATCATTTTAAACTTGTCTGATTTTGTGCTTAGGAAAGTTGATGGGAATCAAAATCTCATAACTCCATGGACAAAGTTGAATAATCTGTATGCATCTAAAACTTCTACAAATTTAATTTTTGTAATGGGGTTACTTTTTTCTATTAAAATGGATTCTGCTAAATCTATTGAACCTAGATGAGTTTTTTAAACTTAGTCAAATTTTGAAAGGTACATAACATGATTTAGATGATGCTAGTTTAGCTATGATTCTTTTAAATTGTTTGACTTAAGATTATTTGGTTGTTAAGAATGCCTTACAATATTCTGGAGTTGTGCCTAAAATTGAGATCATTATGTATGGCCTAAAATCTAGAGAACTAGAATTGAGAAATGTTAGGAAGCAATCAAATGCTTTGTTCGTTAATCCTAAACCTGCACAGTTTATTAAGAAAAATAATGATCAAAATAGTTTTAGAAATAACAAGAAAGAGAAAAACCATAAGAATAAGAAATATAAGGATGATATGATATGTCATTACTGCAAGAAGCCTGCCCACATAGTAAAAGAGTGCTATAAGTTGAAAAATAAAGAGAAAAGGAATTCAGAGTCTAATGTGGTTAATGTGAAAAGTATTGATGATGATGCTACTGAGGTTTTATATGCATATGTTCATGTATCTGAAGTGCTCATTGTTTCTGATAATTCTGTTTGCACTGATTGGGTGTTAGATTCTAGGTGCATATTCCATAAGAGTTCACACAAAAAATGGTTTGAAAATTTAGATAAGTCTAAAAAAGGTGTGGTTTATATGGAAAACTTCAATGCATGTCCAGTAGAAGGTACAGGAATAGTTAATTTGCAACTTTTTGATAATAAACAAGCAGATGTCTGATGTTAGGTATATTCCAGATCTTAAAAGAAATTTAATTTCTGTAGGTGCATTAGAATTCTATGGTTGTTCATTTCATGCTGAAAATGGCTTATTGAATGTTTAAAGGTGGAAAAATTGTTTTTACTGCAAAACCAAAAAACAAATTATATTTTTTGGAAGGAAAACATTTAGATCAAACTGATGATTGTTCATTTGTCTTGTCTGATTCTGAAAATAGCAAGTTATGACATTTAAGATTAGGACATATGAGTCAAAAGGTATTATTACTTTACATTCCCTAGGTTGTTTAGGAAAGCATGCTATTTATGAACTTGACTTCTGTGAAGTCTATGTGTTAGGAAAATAGCACAGGCTGAAATTTCCTAAAGGTGTGCATTTGTCCAAGTGTAGACTTGAATACTTACATGCTGATTTGTAGGGTCCTGAATTTGCTGCTACTGATGGTGGTAATAAGTACTTTCTTTTGTTTGGTTGATGATTTCAGTAGAAAGATTTAGGTATCCTTGTTACGAACCAATTATGAAGCCTTTCTAAAATATAAAGAGTGAAAAATTTTAGTTGAAAATCAAACTAATAATATGATTAAGTACTTGAGAACCAATAATGGCCTTAAATTTTGCAATTCATTGTTTGATAACCTATGTTATGATTCTGACATTACTAGGCATAGAACTGTTAGATAGATAGACTCCTCAACAAAATGGGGTAGCTGAACGTATGAACATAACTTCGTTAGATAAAGTTAGATGCCTACTTGGTTTGAAAAAACCATTTTGGGGAGAGGCATTTAGCATGGTTGTCTATCTAATCAATAGGAGTCTCTTGGCAGCCTTAGACTTTAAATGCTTAGAGTTCGTTTTGTCCGATAGAGACCATAATCTAATCCACATAAGGGTATTTTGGGTGTGTAACTATGCTCACACTAAGTCTAGTAAGTTAGACCCCAAGTCCCCTAAATATGTATTTCTTGGATATCAAGTAAGAACTAAGGGCTATAGGTTGTTGGATAGGAGTGCGCTTGGTTTAAAGTCATTTGTTAGTGGATGTCGTATTTAATGATTGTGATTTTCCTTGCTTGCCAATTACTTCTGCTGAGATATCAATTGAGGTGGAGTTGCCAAGGGAAGCTCCCATTCAGGTGGAGCTGGACAGAGAAGTTCCTTCACAGGAATCTGCTCAATATGAAAAACCTGAACTTTTAATCTGATTAGTCTCAACCTTCCACCTCATACAGTATTGCCCTTAATAAGGGTGTTAGGAATAGAAGTGTGCTTGCTAAATATGCCAACTAGGCTCAGTTGATTGAATTTATTTTCTATGTTGCTGATCAGATTTTGTCTTCTAAACCTGATGATTATTATCTTACCATTAATTGCAAACTATCTAAAACATGAAAAAATGCTATGGTAGAATAAATGAATTAACTTAGGAAAAATCAGACATGAGAATTAGTACATAAGACTAAAAGCCAGAAAATAATAGGGTTTAAATGCGTTTTTTAGCTTAAAGAACGTAGTATAGTTTATGATTCATGTATTTTTAAAGTAAGATTAGTTTCTAAAGGCTTTTACGAAAAGGAAGGTATTGACTACAATGAGATTTTTTTTCTCCTGTTGCTAAGTATAAGACCATACGAATTATGTTTGCTTATGTGGCTTATCTTGATTTAGAGTTAGAACAACTTGATGTTAAAACTACTTTCTTAAATGGTTCACTTATGTACTCTATGGTTAGTACTAGACCTGATATTACTTTTGTTGTATCTTTGTTGAGTAGGTTTACGTCTAAACCTGGTTTTGAGCATTGAACTACCTTAAAGTGAACTGTTAGATACTTAATTGATTCTGAAAGTTTAGGCTATGCTTAAAAGGAACAATTCTGAAATGAATTTGGTTGGTTATGTGGATAGTGATTTTGCTGGAGACTTACTCTAGGAAATCTATTACATGATATTGTTTCTTGTTTTGTGGAAATTGTATCAATTGAAAATCTCAATTACAGTCCGTAGTGGCTCTTTCAACTACATAGGCTGAATATGTTGATATTTTTTATGCATTTAAGGAAACTTTATGGCTTCAAGGACTTTTGAAACAAGCTTGTATTTGTGACTCTGTGGCTTCTGTGCATTTTGATAGTCAGTCAGCTATTTACTTGAGTAAGAACCTTGTTTTTCATGGAAGAAAAAAACATGATGATGTAAAATTTCATTTTATTAGAGATGTGATTTCTAAAAAAAATTGGTAAATTTAGTTAAAATTGCTACTGATGTGAATGCTGCTGATTTTGGTACTAAAATTGTAAATCAAGGTAAGTTTAAGCTCTGTCTGAAACTCCTTGGGATGAATTGATATATTTTGTTTATTGTTGTGGAGTGATGAAAAATGTGGTATGTTCGCTACTAATATGGTCCATGTGAATTTCTGGTAACTTCAAGGCGGAGAATGTAAATGTTAAGTTCCGGTTATGCCATTACTAAGTGATGTAGTCGTGCCATTTATATGTGACTTGATCTAAAGGGTTTGGTATTGACACGTGACATGATCTTGGTCATTCATTGTTATTATCATCCGACAGTCCATGTTATTTTTGAGTAAATCCGATACAGATGTGTTATTTGATCTAGTCGTCCTTTTGCATTCTGATCCAATGGCCTGGATGTTTTACTGCCTGAATCTGAAGACATGATCTGAGCCATCCACATATAAGATAATCCAATGGAGAGAAATGAAAGAGCGCCTCAAGATTGCAATCTCCACCTGGAAATTGATATGGGGCATTCATCTTCTGACATTATCTAACGGCTCTTGTTAAGCGGTGGAAAGACAAAATTTGATCCATTGATATTGCTAGTTGATCATATGGACAGGATTTGCACTTACCAAGAATAATTCTTGAGCATTCAATGGAGTTGATCCCACGGTCAGGATCAAACGGTAAATATATAAGGCATTAATCGACATAATTATTCAATACACACTCTTTCTCTTTTCATAACGCTCTCAAGTTCGCTATCTCTGGTTGAGGATTTTCCTTAGGATAGCCTTTAGTTTATTGGTCTCTTTTGTGAGTTCTTTGGCGTAGATTACGACCAAATTTGAGATCTTGAGTGACATGTTATCACTTTGTATACATCAGAGTTTGTTCGCTGGCTTCGGAGATTGTTTTGCTGAGGTTTTGTGGATATTGTTATATCTTGTAACATTTGGAACCGTTTATTGTCGGTGGTTGAATATAAGCCGCAAGCATCTTGTTTGGAGCTCAACAACTTGGATGTACTCGGAAAATATTTTCCTATAAACCACGGGCCTTAAGTTTTGTGTTTCGGTTTGCATCATTTTCGTATTTCCAAATTATTCCTCAAATTGTTTACTATCAAGAAGTTTCTAAGAGTTTGTTAGTTTGAGTAGATTTGATTAGAAATTATAACACTCTCCAATCTCCATTTTTTTCTTAAACCATTCACTAATATATGTAATCATTAGATAGATAATTTCTTCCCAGAAAGTTTTTTCGTAACCCCTCTGAGCTTGTGCTTCAGCTTTTGCTTCAGACAGCCTGGGACAAGTCTTCAAAGAGTTTCAATCTGGATGAGCACTCTCAATTTCGCCAAACCAAAGGATTGTTTTCTATTTGATGCTATTGCAATTTTTGGTCATCTAGTAGTTCTCTTCCTTTTCCGACGAAACGATTGGGAGCTGCTAAGATCAACTTTAGATATGAGTTGCTTATCAAGTTCAGCGATAGTTTTAGCCCCAGAAGCTATTCTTTTGGAGGTGTTATTTACTGCACGAGTTTTATCCAAGACACACAAATCACTTTCCATATGATTCCTCTCGTATGCACGGATTCTTTGCGTACATACATTTTTGTATAGCTTGGGGTCTTTGTTTCTTGATATTATGAAAGGCAAAATGCATTCATTTCCACATAAAAATAAACAACATATTCAGGATCACTAGTTTGATGTGAATGAATTTCATTCCCATAGGCAAACCTGGAAGAGTTATCATTGACAATTTTTTTAGTTTTGTGCTAATAATAGACTAGAGCAAAATGACTCTATTAAATTTCAGTACTTCTATTCAGTAAAGTTGCT